>JAECUM010023218.1:0-22048 GCA_016617855.1 Megalonaias nervosa | reverse complement strand
ACACACAGTCAAAGTCTCAATTCCAAAAATGGGATAAAGTAATAAATATAATATTTACTCATTATCGTGCATTTGTGCAGATTAAGTATGATTCTTTGACGAGTTATTATTTAGCATAATTACCTTGAATGTACCAAGTCCATTTTGGACAGGAAATAAGTCCATTTTGACTGGAACTAAGTCCATTTTTGACAGGAACTAAGACCATTTTTTACTGGTTTATTTCTAAATTTCTTAACATCAACTCTTACATTAAGATACAAAATTACGGATATGTTTTGTCTATGATGTGTACTACTTTCTCAATACTTTTGAAAGAAATACAAAGCCACCATTTAAATACAGTTTGGATAGATAGAGTCGTTGGTTAAACGCTATCCAATAAAAAGGAGACATAAAAAGACTTCAAAAGGACTTCGTCATATCTGTAAATGTTTATGAAATCATCTCACTTCAAACCGGTTAGAATAAATGAAATAGAAAAACAAAGACACGTTGGCATGTTAATCATATTTTAATACGGTGGTCAGAATGGCTACAAAGTTTGGAAATTATCATTAAATTGGAAGATTTATTTAGATCAGTATCAGCACACACACACACACACACACACACACACACACACACACACACACTCTCTCTCTCACACACACACACACACACACACACACACACACACACACACACACACACACACATGAACAGCAAAATGTCTGTAAAATCCGCTTTATTTTTGTTTTTCGATACACTACCAGAACATAAGACTATGTTAAAAGTGTAGACTATTGGATAGATATAGTGATTAAAGACGGCTCACTTGAAAAAAAAAAAAACAAACCCCAAAAACCAAAAACCAACACTTAGAAACCAATTAAAAGTTCCATACGCTGTTTTTGTCATTTTGAGTGCGGGGGTGGAGCCTTGTCGCCGGAGGCGACGTGTCCATATGGGTAAAGGCCTAAGCTGGATATATAGTGTCCGATACACTCTGACATACCCTGGACAAAGACATAACAGCACAAAATCCATCAGGGTTTAGTTTGTATATAAAATCAATTCACAAAATACACGAACAAAACATTTACACGGGAACATATTGTATTCAAGTACTTTACGATACGTTGAGTAAACCTGCAAAACTACTACATAAGAAATGAAAACCGAAAAATTGCGAAACATACATGGGTAGATAAGCAGCATTTCATTTAAGAAACAAAATAAGCGACCAGGACAATTTTAAAGATAAGAATAGAGGTCGAGCACATTACGAATGCAATTTAAATTTAAATATCCAAAACATATACCATTGTTCATTCATAGCTTGTCCTGCTATACTCTTTCAAACCACTTAAAATTATCTAGATAAAGAGATACCAATTTTACGAAACAACGATGAAATAAACTATTTCATTTAGCAAGAATTTTTACAATTGATAAGTTCATGAAAAAGGAAAATAATTGACGGTTAAAGGGACAATAAAGGTTTTAAACAGCATTAAAAGTATTGAAATAGTATAGTCAATGTATTGCGACAAACGTGTCTTAGTTGATAACATAAATACATTGCCTTACGGACCCCTACATACTCTTTATCAAAGAGAAACATTAAACGTATTGAATTAATGAGAGTATTCCTTTATTTTAAATATCAACACTTTTATAAGAAACTGACATCTGTCACACGCTATATACCCAAAGCGTTAATTATTGAATTATTAGCATACTCTTTTATCTTCGTGCCAAAGTGCACAAAGAAACCACTTCTTACAACCTATCTCCCCCCTCTCTCTCTCTCTCTCTCTCTCTCTCTCTCGTTGGATGCCTTAGATGTACTTATCATGCAACAGCCGGTGAAAAGGGAGGCAGATGGAAGACGGCATCAGCGATGCCATGTTAAAACAGCTTTCTGATAAAATACAATTCCTGATACGAAAAAAGAAGACAATTTAAATGAAAAGGAGACAGCTGGGAAGGTAGTATCATTTGATGTAGTTTTATGAGAGCTTTCTCATGTCATCATTTCAGATCGTGAGAAAAAATATTTTGCAAAGAAGGACGACTGTGTCAAATGCCACTCATGCAATCAAGAACAAGTTGAATACCATCTAAAATGTGTAAAACAACCAATTGCACCAGAAAAATAAGCAGAATTTCAGGGAAGAAAAAGAGATGGTTTTATTATTGCACTTTTGACATGGAAACTTCTTCAGAAACTGTTCATTATAAGCCAACTGCGCTACATACAAAAGCTGAACTGATATAACATCCGGTATATTCTATTGAATATAAAGCGGGGACATGCTGCCTTTAGAATGACATTAAGGTCTTGAGAAGAAACCGTGACTTGCATTCATTTACACACAAGGTCATTGCCTGTCAGTATATAGCATGTATGTCTATACTCAGAAATTTTTTGGGTTAAAATATTTTTAAAAAATGAACATGGCAATGTCATTGTTGTACAGTATCAATACAATGGATTGAATTGTTTTGAAAAATACTTCCACCCAATCATAAATTTCTCGAAACAGATCATATATACAAATAGAGGCACTAATACATGAATATCGGACCAATCTGGTACTATGTTGCAATAGTGGATCAGTCTGGTACTATGTTGCAATATCGGACCAGTCTGGTACTATGTTGCAATAGCGGACCAGTCTGGTACTATGTTGCAAATGTCTAGAAGGACGAACCCATATTTTGTTATACCTCTGAAGTTTTGAGATGTCACAGATTTGTAAAAACTTTTTGATTAAATTAAAGTTTTGTATTTTTTATTTCGATTTTGTAGATTTTAAAGATTACAAGCAGTTGTCACAGGATCACCATGCTAGCAATTTTAAAACGGATGCAGCTGGTAACTGCATTTGTCATACACTTTAGTGAATGAAACGTCTTTCATCGTTCATAGTTTTGCACTCAAATCTGCAATATATGAATAGTGAGTTCTAATCCTAGCTTTTTGTGGTTCATTAACGTTAAGCAGGTTTTGTTGCGCTCAAGCTTTTAAGTTATCTTCTTTAAATCGATCTTCTTTTGCAACTTTGGAATAGCATTATAATGAAATGAAGTCAGAAATTTAGAGCTATAATCTTTCATTGGATGTTTAGTTTCTTCATAATTAAAATTTATTTCATTATTCAGATATGTATGTAACTATTCTTACTGATTGCAAAATTCCACAGTCCTCAAGATATTTCATTTTTTAAACTCATTTCCGTCTCCAAAGCTTCTATTTAATTGTTTATTCTCAGTCGAACTTGTAAATATTGTTGAATGTTGTATACATTGGATCTTCCCTCCACTCTTTCTTATAGCCTGTAGTGTGTGTGCATCAGCAGGTATGGCTCTGTCTCACTATAAACAAATCCCCTGTGTCTAAAAATAATTATTGTTCTCATCAATCTGTTTTGTAATTTAGGTTTTATTTATTCTTTCAGTATGCGTCTGTTCAATAGCTGTTAATGCACTGTCAACCTTTCTCTCCACGTCTTACTAGCTTTAAAATTATTATCTTCCAAAAGTCTTACGTCTTCGAGCATCAACTGCTCTTTCTACAAACCATCTAGTAGCGACATCAGTTACTTTAATGGGATAACGTTGATAAATGATAAGGTAGTGGTTCATGTTTCAGTAAGTTTTGATTGCTTGCCACTACTGCTGTATCTCCTCTGTTAATGTATAAATGTTTAACGGTAAACCAAAACCACTAAAACCTCTTAAAAATGTATTCCACCGTAGTTATGGTACTTTTTAACATGAAAAATATCTGTCAAAGGCATACATTGAAATATATATTCATTCTCCATTTTCATCTTTAATGCTGATATTGAATTCATTTATTGTATCCATCTGTAACTTTTTATAATGACATTGCATGGAACAAAAGCTCAATACAAATATATGTCAGGTAGATACTCTAGCAAATGCGATTAATAGCTTTTTGAGTCTTTTTTATTTCATTGATAGGATTGAAGAAAATGTATAACTTTCAAGATTTAACAAACAACGTAAACTGTAAACCTTTTAGTCAGTGAATGTCTGAACAGATCCCAGTTGACTGAGTACTAACAATTCGGAGTTACAGTTGTTTATGTAACTGCAATTAATTACTTTTGCAGGTAATTATATAACGTATTGCTTGGAGTGAGCAGATCTTAGAGTTGTCTTCGAGATAATAATGTTACGTGACTAGGCTCGTACAAAATAACAAAGAAAAGAATGAAGCCAACAAGCTTTGTAAATTTAACAAAATAATTTATTTCCCTAGAAAACAACGTAAAAATATGAAAAAGGACTTACGGTTTGTGAATATAATCCAAAAATTAATCCTAGAATTTAAAAATATAAGTTCTATCACTAAAAAGTTCTAATTGAATCCAAGTTCGAATCTCGATTAAGTTCCAAGATGGAAGGCGATGACGCCCTCTATAACCAGTTTTGTGCTGATGTGTCAACAGTTCCTTGTTGAGTCACCAATAATATAATTCCGGCTTTAGAATTCTGAATAATTTCCACTAAATGTCTTCGTCCAAGAATTTTTATAAGCACTGGTATTTTCCAGGGAATATAAATTTTTAAATCCAAAAAATAGAAGAAGTTTAAATCAAAATGGCATCAACAAAAAAACCACCTTGAGCTCTAAAGGTGAAAACTATGACTGAATTAAAATCACTGAGATATGAGTATTAAACCCAACTAAAACGCAATTTCAGACCCGCGTGATGGGTCACGTGGTCACTTATTTCGACCAGCGCAGTAAAATAATATGGCAATTAGCACGTAGGCTATTTACAGGTTCGATTGTACTGAACGAATCTTACTATAAATAAGATTCAATAATATAAAAAAAAAAAAAAAAAATAGAAAAAAAGGTTGTTTACAACAGAGATGACGCAAACCAAGAATGACCTTAATTACGACCAATGATTTTCATTCATTGTTTACGAATTCAATATAAAGGTCAGAAACTAGGTCAGCTAAAAATACAGTGAAGCAACACTGTTATTTCCTAGAACTGAACTGAATTTTTCTAGAAAAATGTCAAATCCAGTGAATAAAGTTATTACAATAACATGTAATTAATAAAAAAATAAAATAAAAGAGAATCTGAAACTAATACACAAATAATTTAATTACATATACGTAACAATAAGATCTATATTTTCTTTCTTGTCACCATTTACAGTAACTCCCTTTTCGATTTATTCATGTGCTTGTCAAGGTTATATAAACCATCACGTGTTAAAATAGTCATGTTCCTATCTTGTCATTAATGAAGAAAAATGCTCTTTTCACTTCATCGGATGTATGTGCTACAAAAAAATCAAAATACAAAAACGCAACAAAAAAACAACAATAACAACAAAACACCACAAAACTCTATAATCTGGATATTTCATTAATCCTGCTAACAAACTGAATTAGTAAAATAGTTTTTTTTTTAGTTTTTTTTTTTTTTTTTTTTTCTAGTGGAGATCCTCGGACGTCGTCCGCGCTGCGCTGTCCATTGTAATATGCCTCACCATATACATTGGGAACATTTAACATCCACGAGTTGTGCTCGCTCAGCATGTATGCCATAATCAGAGCCTTTCCTGTTTGCTTTGTGTACAAAATTAATTTTTTTCTCCAATGCTTCATACATCAATTTCTCGTTCAATTTCTTTTCTTTTTGTTAAATTCCTGTCAATATTTCACAAGTTTCTACCAAATTCAACAATACGCGAGTAAGTTGTTTATTTGTTGTTGTTGTTGTGCAATTACCTTTTTCGGTTCTTTTCTAACCCAGTTTTCGTTGTAATATTTACTTTGTTCATCTTCCAGTTGATTTAAAAGACAATCTGGCACATTAGCCAACCAATTTTTCAAGACGTTATAATGTTTACTTTTAATCTGACTTGTCGATCTTACCTTGAGTAGCAAACATTAATTTAAAACCAAATTTGGTCATAAAAAACAGGTATGTCCTAGATGTAAAGACGAGAATTACCTAAATGAATTCAGCGGTGGGTTTTGGAAACCATACAGAAAGATATACAAAACTTTCCAGTTGTTGAAGGTTTCGTGGTGGTGGTGATGGTGGTGGTAGTGATGGTGTGCGTGTGGTTTTCTTTGTTGCGGCGTCCATTGTTTTAATTTTGACATCGCTAAAATATAATAGCAAAATGGATCGCTTCTTGGTAACTTAGCAGCAACCTGTAATACGTGTCAGAAACCTCTTTTTAAATCTGTGTATGTGAGTATTTATAGAAAATACTGACTCCTGATGGAGCAGCATGTCCTTCATCAACCAGGAGGTGCTGCTCCATCAGCAAGTGCGTTTACTCCAAAGCAAGCTTGGGAACAATTGGTCACATAAAAAAAAAAAATTGCACAGCTTAAGTATGCATGATGCAAGCTATAGAAAACATATATGATGAAGATGATTATTATTAGTATAGTCACAAATCTGTCATTATATTCTTGTTGATGATGATGACGGCGACGAAAACAATCATGACCAGTAGCAACCATATTATTATCATTATTATTATTATTATTATTATTATTATTATTATTATTATTATTATTATATTTCTGTATTATGAATAAATAGGGAATATTCCAATTAAAACTAGTAATTCTTGTGTCCGTCGTGTCATACACTTTAAAATGGATTAAATGCTATACTCAGCGTAGGGTTCTAAAGTGTTCTGTACATAATTGCCATATCAACTTTTCACAATACACTCACAGCAGTATCAACTGTCTTACATAAAATCGACATTGGTGTCTAGATTTCTACGCGATCCAGTCAACATCGTAAATTCAATATCTCGTGTTTTACAAAAGAAAAACGTAACATGGGTTTATCAAATAGTTGGTACAGTGTTTGCAGTTTACTATTTTCGAAGTGTCAACAAGTTATCATGCCACTTTCTGTGAATTTAATTGGTTCAAAATAAGCCCCGAGAATACTTGCGTGGTATTCTTATCCCTAAATGGCTGCAGCCGCGGGGGTTTTTCTTGCCCCGCCTTCTAAAAATACTTTTTTTCACTATTACTAACAAAGCATGAAGGGCGTCATTTCAATCGGTAGCCGAATGGATATTGAAAAGAAATGTGTATCATGACAAAATGCACTATAGTGGTTAAGCAAATCAGAATATGGCCTGTTTACTCAATAAAATCTTTTGAACTCCAGACAATGACAAGAGCATAAGTAAACATCCTGTATATTCACCTAGTTAAAATGAAAATGTTATGACCTGGAAAAATTCATCACGCTGGCCAGCAAGAAAATATCGAATACATGCAGTGAAACATCCCAGCAACCTATTGTAATGCAAACGGCCCCCATTACGTTGATGCTAATACATATGGTATAAATGTCAACTTATACGAGTAAATAAAGGCACGCCTCATATTAAGAAAATGTCGATAAATCCCGTCTCTTAAATGACAAGCCAAAGCATTCTGCTAATCAAATTCAAATACCAATCAAAAATACAGTGTCAGAGAAACTAGAACATATGAATGCAAACTAACACCGGCATATATCATCCATTCTCAGAAACACCTCTAGATTTAACACAATTTCTGTATCCAGTAATCATGAATTTAGACAAATCCAGCAACTGGACTTCTATTTCTTCTGACGTATCCAACTGGAGGAAGAATTGAAAGGTACAGCGTCCGAGCCAGAATCAAACAAAATGCTGGAAATCATTTGCCATTCCTTCTATGTAGATTCCCTCCACTCAAAATAAAAAAATATGTAATGAGCAGAAATTCAAATGGGTAACAAGTTACTATTAAATTTATGAAACTCGTTGAATAACTTCCAGCTTTGCATAAATTCAGTATTAAATCAGTACTAACTTGAGATCCTCCGTGTATTTACAGTGTACTAATAAGATTGTGTCCTGAATCCAGTTGACGACCACGAAGTATTTTCGGTTCCACCACTCTCGTCAAATGGTCAAGGACCGACCATGGCCTGCCCCTCCCAGTCTGCCGAAGCATCCTCAAGAGCCCATTTATTTGCTGCAGACACGTTGGTACCGAAGTTGTGTTCCCTCACAGCGAGAATACCATTATAGTCCTCCGAGCCAACGTCACCATCGACAGCACCACACAGGTTATATGAAACCCCACTGACTCCTATGAATCCCCATCCAATATACCAGGTAAAATATAATGACTAGAGCCGTATAGTACATGAAGCACGGTGAAGTACAAATGCAATGATATACGTCACGCATGCGCGCACGTGAATTTATTTGTTACATATTAAATCATTTCATCGGAACATACTGTACGAGATTATTATTATAATAACCCGGTTCATACATGAATTTGTATCCAACAAGAATAATCTCACAGAAGAATAAGAACTCCATAATATATGCATAATATATAAATGAATTAAATTCGGCTGTTCAGTTATAAAATGGCTAACTTGAAAAACAGTCTACAGTTTATCTAATAACATGGCGTTATATAACAGAGGTCAGACTGTCTCTAAAAGTTAGAATAAATACTGGAATAGCTAATATATCAAACAATTATATCACTTAATACAAACAGTGAAAAAAGATTGCAATTATTTCACGTACCTCTAGAACTTCAGACTGCTCCCGCAACATGGACAGCTTCCTGACAAACATGTTGTATTGTGATAATACTGTCTAACTTGTCTCTGTAAATACCCAGGTTATGGTGCAATTCACAGCCAGAGAGCTTAATGTAAACGGTTTTGTCACTGCAAGCAATTTGCTCGTGCAGAATTGGGTGAACCGAACCAAATATTTTGAAATAACTTAAGATGTAAATGAACTATTCTCGGGTAAAGCTGTACACGGAAACGAACTTAAGCTTAGTTTTCAGGTGTAATGCATAAACATTAAGTACACCCAATTCCGTGACACTTGCTATTATTATTTTATTGCCAACAAGATGACACGTTCACAGGACAAAAGGATTGGAAACATGTTTTTCAACTTACAATTTCCCCTCCATTATGAACATAAGTAATCAAGGAGCGTGCAGAAGAACCAGCCTTCCCTGGCCATTGATGAGAGAAAAAGAACGTTGCACATGGCGGCATCATGGAGCTACGCTTGACACAAGACTGATGTAAATCAAGTCAGGTTTTCATTCTTCCAGATGGAAAGTGCTTAGTCTCAACTGGCCTTCGTCGCTGTTTCTCTGTCTCTGTGTCTCTCTCCTGGTGCAGCATCCTGACACTTATCCAGACTGTCGTGATATACAGCTAAATGCACTTCATGGAATTGGTGGCATAACTTATGTAGGATAAAATCCCTATGGGCAACAACCAGGAGAAATTAAAAAAAAAAAAAATAACATGGTCCATAGATTTACGCTGCATTCATTGTTTGATCCCCTGGCTGCAAAGAAAATATGCCAAATATAAAGATGAAGAAGCGGTGAAGAAGCATATTAAAATAAAACAGCTGGTAAATATAATTCGGGAACCTTAAACAGCCCATCAGACAGAATCCGCAAATCTCATGGAAAAGTTACTGAACAATGAAAAGAGACTGATGTGTGTGACATTAAACTCCTAAATCATAATGGCTTAGACCCCCTGTTGTTCATCAGCAAGCTTCATAAGTTCAGGTGTTATTCAAAACCTATCACTTCCCTTCAGGCATTATGCGATTGCGGACTACATGAAATAATTACTTACCTCCGAAACTGAAGAGCAGGACAACGGGCAGAAACTATGCATCCCTGAATGCGAAGATTTGACAACTGAAGTGCTCCAATGAGCGACTGGCAATTGTACGTTTTTAAAAAGCACTTCTTAAGACACTTCTAGGAAGAATTTTACTAAGTTCAAATTACAATCAAAACATATATTGCATTAACCATACCAAGTCATCACAAGTAAATCGGTCAAGTGTTTGGAGCTATAGCGTCTGTCTGTCAAGCTGTTTGGAGTAGGGATAACATACAAAATGGTATAGTATATCGCCAGATAGCAGGGCGCTTTCTTAGAAGGTGGGGAGTGGTTCTTCAGAGGAAAAATAGATCTTCATTTTCTAAACGCTGTGAAAATGTGCAAGTACATTTTTAAGGCCAATGATAAACACAACCCCAAAGTGACGTCATCTCGCTATAAATATCCAACTATTAATCTATCGCAATTTCTAATGTTAATAAACTCAAGCGTTCGTCACTCTTGGCAAAATATACGGCATGAAAACTCTAAGAACATTAAACCCACTATTAGAAAATGTCATTAATAATAATAATAATAATAATAATAATAATAATAATAATAATTTTCTGAGGGTAAAACATTTGGTTCTAGATCAACCAATTTGAAATGTCATCAAATAATAGATTGGTTTAGATTTTTTATTTTTTATTTATTTTTATTTTTTTTTTCAGAACATGATACACATAGGTTTAACGCAGCTTTTCAACGACTACATTGCGACCAGTATATTTGGTGGAGGAAGAATCCGGGAGAACAGTGGATAGACCCACTGATCCACGGGAAGCTATTGGCAAGCTTTCTCACATACCCACATGGTGATTTGTCAGTAATCCGTAAAGGCAAATGCCTTTGACCACTCGGTCACCAGGGATCCCTCCTCCAATAATGGCATATTATAACTATAAGTAGAACGCCTTTGACCACTCTGTCACCAGGGATCCCTCCTCCAATAATGGCATATTATAACTATAAGTAGAGCGCCTTTGACCACTCGGTCACCAGGGATCCCTCCTCCAATAATGGCATATTATAACTATAAGTAGAACGCCTTTGACCACTCGGTCACCAGGGATCCCTCCTCCAATAATGGCATATTATAACTATAAGTAGAACCTATATCGACAAATAACACTCTTACTTTCTCCTGTGCCTGACACACTCACTTGTAATCATAAAATATACATACACACACATTCGACTAAGACATACGTAGGATATATATGTAAGTCTGGGAAATGAGAAAGTAGTAGGGGTAACTAAGTTAGGTGTCTCAGTTTATCTGAGCAACTGCATAATCAGAAAAATTAAATCTGTAAGCACGTTCTTAAAAGAAGCGTGTTGGTGTTTGTTTAATATCATTGGAAATGATATTCCACAACACTGCTGCTGAACATATAAAACATGTCTTTTACAGAGTAGTTTTGAATTTCGGGTAATGAAGATTAAAATTTTAAATAAGGATATTGGAAGCTGGAATTCGGAGATTATTGATATATTGTGGAGCCTTGTTATGAAAAGATTTTGTATATCAAAATAGCTTTGAAGTACTTTGCTCAATACTTTGAAGGTAACCACTGTAAATTGTAAATTATCGAATGAAAGTGAGAATGGATAGTATTTTCTTGCAATAATTTAAGCGAGTCGTCTTTGGAGATGAATTATCTGACTGAGATTAGTAATATTGCATAACCAGGCAAAGGCTATATATTTATATATAATTTTTAGCTTAGATTCTGGCACATACGACGACAGTCTTTTCAATAGTTAGTCTGGAGGACGATACTGCAGGACACGCATTAAATTAATTGTTCCATGATAAATTCCTGTTAATAATTACACCTAAAAGATTTTGATTTTCTATGCTTATGGAATTTTAGTTCTCTGAACAAATATATTGATATCATCCATTTTTTTCCCTATAATCTCCTAATCTCCTGTATGGTGAACCTCAACCGGAATGCAAACCATGCCAGCATCAACTGACAGTCGAACATATTCTTGTCGAGCGTGTCCAGGTTCTCCCCGTGAGACAGAAGTATTTGTGACGTGAAGAAGAGACTGTGCGTTGGGTGTGCGTATATATATATATATATATATATATATATATATATATATATATATATATATAAGAGAGAGAGAATCAAACCATCAGTCCCATGACGTCATCAGATCTCCTAGGACGAGGGCTAAATTTGGATGTGTGGATAACATATTCTTTTTGCAGAACAGTCTATCTCGTCTTGTGTTTTGTGTGCTCAGATATAAGAGGCAGTCTTAATGTTTTGGAAAAATAACCCCAAGGTTTTGGAAAAATAACCGCAAACCTGTAAAACATTCAGCTACATCACAGGTGTTTAGTATATAGGAGGATTTTGGTCTGTGTTAATGAACGTTAGCAGCAGTGAGATTCCAAATAGAAATTGATGATTTACGTTTCTGTTATGATCTATTTTTGCTGCTGATGTAAGCGCGATGTTCCGTTCAGCAGAGAAAGAGCAAACTTGTGTATACGTTATCAGTATTCTAGCCAATGACATTCCATCGGCAGCTATTCATATTTTCTGATAGCGCTGTACTGCTCCAAGAAACAGGTCAACAATTAATTTAGTGAGCATGTTTTTGAAAACACGTGTCTTATTTTGTCCCACCTGAAAAGCAAAGTAATGGGTCTTCAGTAAGTATGGAAACACCATGACAGTCTTAATATTTTCATTTGCTATTATATGCAGTCCATTTATCTTTATATGTAGTGTAAACACTTTCATATGCAGTGCATTTAACATTATATGCAGTGCAAACGCCTTTATATGCAGGGGTCACGTTAGCAGGCGAACTGGGCGAATAAGTCGCCTTGAAAATGTAAACTTTGTCTTCTCCTGTTAGGAAAGCAAAAACAACTTCGCCCTGTGATTGTTTACAGGTACACTGAGTGACCGCGGTTTTTTTTAGATGCTCCCTCACCTTAGCCAGGTTAGTTCCAGTGTTGTGTTGTAGCTCAAGGCGAAATGTAAGGAACAAGCCATCAAATGCGAAAACAAACGACTCTTGCTTCATTCACAGATATTTTGATAGCTGAATTACCATTAACCTTTTCCTCAAGTAAGATGTCAACTATCACAGCCCGATTTCCGCAAGTTATCCTTTGATTAAAAAAAAAATGTGCAAACTTGTGTTTCGAAACATAAACAATAGTCAGTAAATAGCAATTTGTGTTTGAAGAATACAATCTGTGATCTGAATATTTTAATTTCCGTGTGCACATTGATTTCTTCGTAAACTCCGTTGAAACCGAAAGTGAACCTGTGGGAAATAATGGCGGACATCGCTGTGTCACGGAAGTATCACTTTATTAGATTGTCTGTTTTGTACTCTATTGTGCAAATATATTCAGGAAAATATACAATTCATAGGAAGCATACTATAAATATTATCTTATTGAAGATTCAGCTTTAAAAATGTAATTATTTAGGCCAGAAACATATGGGACAAATCTGTGTTGGGAAATTCGAAAAGCGTTGTAAGGTCAAAGTTGTTTTCCGACTACTTTTTGTGAAAGTACGAAAAACAAAGCAGCGAAGCTAATACTATTTAACCAATGCTTAACGCTACTACAATTACGTAGAGAAATAATAAAACCTTTAATTTGCAATTCTTTCAATGGACTGTTGTTACAAAGCTATGAAGTGAGTGGTTACAATAATGAAAAACCTTTTTTTCTAAAACCAGATGCACACACACACATACTGGCTGTGTCGATTAGGCTGGAAAGAAGGGTTTAGTTCACTCATATACCGACTTTAATGCGTCAGTGTCTTGTCTATAAATAGTTACCGTAACGTTTTGCCGGCAACAATGAAATTAGGATGAACAGTCTGATTACAATCAGATCTCCACTGCCTTACGTGAAGATCTGACAGCGACCGCATAGACGTCAAGTTCTGATGGCTTTTAAATTAGCTAATGGAAATACAGCTTTCAGAAATTTGAAAGTGAATCAAATAGTTCGGCACACATTCGTGCTTGTCAGCCATACTCTCAAACGGGAAGATATAAGACTTCATCTGATTGGCTGATAAAATTATCTATTATGGTAATAACATGATGAAGAGGGCAACACAAAATGTTAACTAACTCGACTCTGTACCAATTAATATATAACAAAATATAAAAACCTCTATACAGTTTCCATAATGGACAAATCTGGAACAGCATCTTCCGCCGATTTGTTCCTTTCATTTTGTCTTTAAGTCGTAGTCTGTTACGTATGGTGTCTACTCCTGTTCGAGTAAAATCGGAATCGGACACCATCTCAAAGGCACTGTCGTCGATCATTTCTGATGGTAAAAAACCGACGGAACAACGTTAGCATGGCAGATGATATGTGTGACGGTGACGTGATAAATATTCCACTTTCGGTATGTTCTATTTCGGCGCTTATCAATAATGTCCGTGATTTCCGAAGTATAATAACTCATTGTGAATGCGTTACACTGCATATAAAGGTGTTTGCACTGCATATAATGATAAATGGACTGCATGTAATGACAAATGCACTCCATACAAAGGCGTTTGCACTGCATATAAAGATAAACACACTACATATAAAGTGTTTATACTGCATATAAAGATTATTCGACTAAATTTAATGACAAATGAACTGCATATACTAAAAATGAACAACAAAAGACAGCCATTGTGTTCCATAAGTTAGAATCACCTGTGATTTACATAACATGGCAAGCTCAATGAAAACTTTTGACGTGCCTGTAGTGGGTGGGGTATTATCATCTAATTTGGAAAGCTCAGCGACCCCCAAAAGTACTCTCAGCTATGAAATCTTTAATATTCAACATTCATATGCTAGTCATTTTTCAGCTGCGTATAACTAAGACATTATTTTCTCACGTGGCTGTAATTGAAACAAAATCAGACTACACATTTAGGCTCAAAATGAATAAGTATATCTTTCAAAGATAGGAAGACCAATATTTCGGCGTGGTAATGTACCATCGTCTGAAACCCAATTTAACACTGTCGACGAAATAGACATTGTTGAAAAGGAAACAACAAATACGTGGATTTTACAGATGTATGTAATTCTTTTGGGAGATTTCATTGCCAGAACTTGCAGACAATAACCATTTTGTCGAAGTTAAAATTTGATGAAACGCTCTATGATTTTCTTAATAACTCATCTACTGTACACCAGTATGGTCATGTTAAACATAGAATATTTTAAGAAAATGCACTACGCAATGTGGGTAATATCTTAATTTAAATCTGTATCTTAAATTAAAAAAAAATATGGCGAAAAGATAAACGAAGAAGCATTCACACTGCGAAATATTTATGTGATTGACTATACAATGGCGTCAGCTCATGCTCTAATGCACGTTGATAATACAAATTTTCAGATTAATGATACACGAGTTTACGGCAGCAGAGACAAGATGGTGTTGTGCTTTCTGGCAGAACGATGTGGCTTATGTGTGAACAGTTGTATTTTGCATGGTTATGTTGTAAGAGAGATAACCCAGAGTACGAGGCACCTGTGCGCCACTGAGGTCGTTGCCCAGTTGCGACTGGGTTTCAGACTGGTTTGGACCAGTTGTACCATGAACTATATACAAGGGATGCAGAATTTTTGTTCTTCGAGCAACCTAATATCTGCGATTACGTTGCTATCTTAGAATTAAGTGGTCTTGTTAAGGTCTGTCGTTAATTACGGTATGACAGAACTTGAATCATTCTACACAGGAACTCCATACTTACATCTACGACCCATGGTGTGTCAAGATCAGTAGCGTATAAACCGAAGGAGGGAGGGGTTTGGGCGCCTAAACCTATTTGGGCCTTCATCGTCGCCTCGGGCGCCATTTACCCTTAGTACGCCACTGACGAAGATGAAATCAGAGATGATAACCCCAAGACGAACAATTATGAACCAATTCATCTGAAACTATTAGCTAATCATGTAATTAGAAATTGAATAAAATAGCACGCACTTTTTTGCCACCAGGCTTAGTAAATTATCACATGACTAAATACTATCACATAGAACGTTACCGCCGTGTACATGACAAAGGCAGAGAAAGAAAGAAAGAAAGAAAGAAAGAAAGAAAAAACTCTACTCTATCTAGTCATTCTGGTGTGCATGAGTCGACCAAAAAGATGATTGGGTGGATTGCATGGTGGACGGTGACAAAAATGAAATAGGAGTCATGCATCGAATACTGACATATTCCTTTAAGAGAAAAACGCTAACTAAAATTGTGTATAAAACATATGTCTTCACCGGGTCTTTAAACAAACCTGGGTGTTAAAATCCACTTTCGCTTATATTTGATGAGTCAGTATTTTGAAAAATGGCAGCTCGTCATGTTTTCAAGTCTTCTTTGGCGTAAAATAATGGGGAGACCTTTGCGTCAGGACAAACCAACATTCTGGAAGCTGTTCACAATCAGTTCCAAAGACACAGTGTTAGCTTTTTTAGCGTTAGGTAGATATTATGAAGTCATTGATACTACTATTGAAGTAATCACGTGCAGCAGCAGAGAGGGTGAACAGACTAGGCTCAATTGTATTTGTTCGAAAAATAAAGGTTCCTTCAAAAACTCAAAACACGAGTTCAGTACCTCCAAACCGAAGTTTCTAACCATTTATTTAGTCGCCGAACACTTACTCGCAGTCGTCACCCTTTCTGCTGCTGTCTCTCAACCGAAAATTTTATCGAGACCTATACGATACCTAGATCTGGGCTCATGTAAATTTATCGTGATAATTCCGTGTAGGGTAGCTTGTGCTTTTGAAAAGAAAATTTTAAATTTAATCAAATCCATATACCCTGAACACTAAGTCTGATGAATATTTCGCAGAGTATGTGTATCGACTCCATTAAACAAAACTAAAATATTGCAGTTATCTCTGATCACTTTAGGTATTTGTGTATATCGCTGAGTAACATAAATCACATCTGTGTTTTTGTGTCTTCCTCGAGAAAATATCCGAGCTGGATTTGATTGTTTGTTCAGCATCACATCATCGTATACCACGCGATTATTAATAAATCCATTGAGGTCATCTACAGATGGGGCTTCATCAATATCGGTGATAAAATCGATAATGTCATTGCTGTCCTCGTCCAACAATTTTGCATCTTCAGTAGAATCTTTAAGTAATTCATAACCTCGGTGATCATCTACAGATGGTGCCAATAAATATAACTTATCCCACTTGAGCCATCTCATTATTAGATTAAGCAGCAATTGCGTCTTACCAGACCCAGATGGGCCAAGTATAATTGCTCTGATAGAATTTGGTAGTGCTGGATGATGCTTGACTGGCTCTTGTTTTCGTGTCGCTGAAAAGTCAATAATATCCATGTTGTACAAATATAATAAATAATATGAATTTGTATTGTGTTCGATGCAGAGCATCCACCCCACCAGTGGATTAACAACAATAACAACAAAAAATAAAAAGCGTGCACTTTCAGGCAAGTGTGTGAAATGTGGTACAAGAAAATACAAATTTATTTCGTCCTTGATGAATATCAAGGGTGGTGATATCGCTGCATCTCTGGGAAAATTACCAGGGGTTCCATGGGCTAAATACCCAAGAGAAAAACATCTGCCTGGATACAATTATTGTGGTCCTGGAACTCGACTTGATGTTCAACTTGACGAACGAGACCAACTAAAACCTGGAGAGTATCCAATAAATGCGATTGATCAAGCGTGTCACCTTCATGATGTTGCGTATAAAAATAAAGATTTACAAAAACGACATATTGCAGATGTGAAGTTGATTCATGCGTTAAATTCCATAAAAAATAAATCTGTCAGAGAAAAACTTGCTAGCTTCCTAGTAAAATCTGCGATGAAAGGTAAACTAGTGCTAGGGGCTGGTAATTAATCAACTGATTATTATCATAATAATGGAATCGGTTTATTATAGCCCAAGAGGATATTGGAGGGGTAGAGAGGCGATTAGTAAACTTGCTGATGCAGCAGATGTCTCACGTTCTGTTGCTGCAAATTGGTTATCACGACAGGCAATATGGCAAATTTATTTACCACCACCTAAAAAAAATTCAGTACGCACATTTTGATGTCAGCGCTCTCAATGAAGTTCATCAGGCAGACATTTTGTTTTTACCACACGATACCATTAAAATTGGTAGACGTAAATCACGCACATACAAATACGCGTTAACCGTCGTTGACGTTGCAAGTAGATATTAGGAAGCAGAACCGCTATCAACTAAAGCACCAACTGAAGTTGCATCTGCGTTTGAACGAATTTATCAACGAGGACCCTTGCAATAGCCACAACTATTACAGGTTGATCCTGGCAAGGAATTTCTTGGTGCAGTATCATCTCTAATGAAAAAACATAATGTCAAAATCAGACGAGGACATGCCGCAATTCATCGCTATCAGGCAATCGTTGAATGATTTAATCGAACACTTGCTGAGCGGTTATTTGGGTATCAGTATGAGAAGGAAATAGTTCAGAAAGACAAGAGATCTCGTGATTGGGTTGCAAGACAGCCAAGTGTGATAGTTGCGTTAAATAATGAAATTACTCGTGCAACTTCTAAGAAGCCTACCAATGCGATCACAAAGAAACATATACCAATACAACGACATTACTGTTTCTCTCAACCAGTACTAGGTAATGTGACTGTAAGATATTTATATGAACCTGGTGAACTTAAAGGTGGTGAAAAAAAGAGCAACTGATCCTGTATGGAGTATAACCACACATAACATTTCCAGCGTGGTAAGATCCACGGGTAGACCTGCAATCTACAGATTAGATTCAACTGCTCCTCAGCGTGGATTTGTACGCGAACAATTATAAGTAATTCCTGAAGACACACAATTACCACCGCGTTCACATTTGTGAACTGGCTCTTCGACGACGATTACAATCAAGACAGGTTAGCATCACATTTTCGCGTGTGCGACCAAGACTACTATTAATTCTATCTACGGTAAACTGTCTTGGATTATTATTCGAATACTGCCATAACATTACAGCTCGCACGATGATTATTCTGTCGTTGTTTCAGTGTCATAATAAATTCAGCATCGAGATCAAAGTCGCGTTTATTTTTTTTGTCACATTGCTTATAACCAGATAATTATTTCTGACAACTTCGTTTTTGACATCGTCAACGACTACATCATCGCCATCGGTATTGTCTATGATAACCCTCCGCAGCTGAGATATTCTTCTAAGCCGAGACACTGCGAGATAAACTAAATTTGACCACTCGATTCTATCATCAACAATCCAGATATTTGTATCAGAAATAGTTAATCCCTGTGACGAGTGAATCATTATAACGTATCCAAACGTCCAAGAAGTTTTATCCCTGACTCCGTCAGGCGTTAACGCGCTCTTAACAGCACTGACAGGAACTAAAACAATACCATTTAGTACAAGATTTTGTTTCTCATTAATTCCAGAAATTTCAACATCGATATTCTGTAGTCGCGTATCTGCTGGGCGATAACATAATGGTACAGGTAAATTTGAAAATCTTTCCTTGTGTAGCAGAAATAATTGTTGCTGAAGTGTATCACGAACTATCTTTCTACTTGCAACTGTCAAATCAAAAGGTCTCCATAAATTCCAAAAATCACTCATCGTAGTTTCTGGAATTACTTCACGCATTATTTCACATTGAATTTTATCTGGCTGCAGTCTGATTAGCTTTTTAAATTCTTTCAGCGGTTCATCAATAGCTCTATGATCATTATTTGTCTCCTCATAATAATCCACGAACGTTTTTAACCATTCGTGTGGAGACTGTCCAACAAAAGGTGGCGGTTGATCATGATCACCACACATTATCACAGCGGTATTTTTCGTCAACAACCAATCAAGAAACATTTTTAATACTTCCAACGATACCGTACATGTTTCATCCCAAACAATACTTTTAGGAATATATTTCTCACTCATTCGTTCAGGAGTCTATGCGTCTCAGCACCATCTAAAGAAACTATGATAAGTTTGAGATTTTACTCCTCGTTCGTACATTTCTCTGGCGAGTCTATGTGTGAGTGTCAAAACAACCATATCTGAACAACTGCTGAATAATTCAATCGCACGCGCTGTTTTACCAGAACCACCACACCCATTAAGATAAACGGTTTAATGTCTTGCCACAGCGCAGATTTTGATACTTGATTGTTATTTTGTAGTATATCCCCTTAATTTCAACGTCGGCAGATTCAGAATAACTGAATATATTTTATTGCTTAATTCTCCATGATCTCCATTCATTAGCGCCAAGTAATTTATCTAACAAATCCAAATATTTTTTACTTGTATAAAATGAATCTGTGGCAACTCTAACCGCGGTATTAGGAAATCTGTTTATCATCGATAATAAGTTTATCGAAACGTACGCTAGCATCGAAGATCTCAAGTGAGTAAACTGTGGTGACTCACCATCAGTATAGCTCACAATTGTACCTAATTTAGTGCCGTCTGATAAATAAGCATTATTTTGACTTATAAATGTGTTTCTTTCCGTTGTATCAGCAATTATAAAATCGAGTTCGGCATCGTCCATAATTAATCTTGTACAATGTCGTTTATGATCACATGAACTACCCTGAGTAAACTTACCGATTATTTTTCTGCCGAGATATTTTGCAACTTTATTTTCATAATCAATTTCGTTGGGATTATCGGTAATTATTTTATTGGGTTTTGGTAACCAGATTTGTTTGTGTGAATGATACGATATTATCGCTTCACTTACAACCAACGATATTAAAATTTTATTATCAAGCATATATCGTAATAGTGTTATTGGAGCCCAATATTTTTCTGAGAAATGACGGCCATTCATAGCATAAACTATCGGATGGAGATCTTCCGTAAACGAAAACGACTCTATACAGGCGAATCCGATCAAATCAAAATCTGGCAGGGGTCTGTTTATCGTAAATCTGGTCATCTCTTGTGTTGGATGTCCAAATCTCTTAAAGTATTCAGAACACTCTCCATATCCAAGAAAACTTCCAGGATAACATGCAACCATATCAAATGAGATAACATCCTTACAATCGTATTTAGTATTCCACAATCCACCGTGTCCGTATTCGATACACTACGTTGGACATCAACAAGAAATTCCGATCTTGTCGGTGACCATGAATTTTTCTCCTGAGCAAAGTGAGCGGCAACTGATGAAACGGTAAAACAATTATTCAGTAATTGTTCAGCCCTGACATCGTGAGTATATCTCAAAACAAGATTTTTCATTTCTTCGCGCAGTGATTCTGAACGATAAATTTCACCGCTAAGTCGTACAAACTGATCATAGTTTACGGATTCTGAACTTTGAAATAACCACACGGATACAGGATCACTCTTACTGATATTTCTGATAAAATCAAATATATAATCATCATTAAATTTAACTGTTCTGTCTCGCGGAAATATTGTTAACGCGGACGTCCACGCGTGTGCATTATGATCAATAATTTCTATCGGAGCTCCTCTTGATTCGTATTTCGATTTGTATAAAATCTCTCTGGTTAATGTCTTCACTCTTATCGGAAATTTTATTATTTTTTCCAGTTTAGCGACGTCTTTGATAGACGCTCCGGTATCTTTAACTGGTTCTGCCCACGTATTTATTTTTTTACGTTGTAAATCCGTTAAACCGTTTCCACGTATCGCGTTTGTGAAGTGTTCTGTAACTCGCTCAGCTACACAATTTATCCTTGATGGTTTCATCGGTTTGATATCATCAACGCTCGGTTTATTATTTATCGGATACAACGCATAAACAACTGCAGTCACAGGATATTCTCGTTCATAATATGGTTTGTCAATACCAGCCAACGTTCCTGGTTTGGAAATTTTATTTAAAGTGACAATATTTCCAGTGTGTATACGGACAGGGTCACGTTTGTCACGGATAATCCAAGTGTCGTCGTCTGTCTCTACAATAAATTTTTATAGAATAAAATATCTTTGATCGTCGAGATAGTTAATGATCTTCCTTCTTCGCTCGTCATTCATTGTAGCATCGACAACATTTTTGATTCTGAATGTTGACCACACATGAGCCGCACCATCGTTGCGAAATTCCTTCTTGGCTTCACTGATACGATCAGTTACGTCCTCGTTCACCAAAGCCAGATCTTGCATCGAAAAACTGAATTTAGGTTTCGGCATTTTGTCAAAATCGAAGCTGGCTCTAGAAGACTTAATTGCGGATAATCTCTCAAACTCCTCCATATTATAATTAAGACAAATATATATTTAATTTAAAGTATA
>JAECUM010023217.1:0-40819 GCA_016617855.1 Megalonaias nervosa | reverse complement strand
TACGAAATGTTCTTAGAAATTATCGTGTATGATACGAAATGTTCTTAGAAATTATCGTGTAAGATACGAAATGTTCTTAGAAATTATCGTGTATGATACGAAATGTTCTAGTAGATGACCGCGTACGATACGAAAGTGTTCTTAGCAATTGTCGTGTATGATATGAATTTCTCTAATGGATGACCGTGTAAGATATGAAATTCTCTTTTGAGATATTTTTTAAAACGAGTGTATAACATATACACTTATTAGCACCAACTACGCCAGCTATCAAATAATAAATTTCGTTGCATGTTTTTTATTACCATCTATATCACGCCTGGATGACTCTTTGCTCTCCGTAGCCGTAATATTTAAAAACAAATTCCGATTTGAATTTTTAAGACCTATGAACGTTTTCCAAGTTATTTACTAATTTAACTTTACGAGACCCTTTAATCTTTTATAAAGCTACATTCTCTGGCGATTTAGGAACCTTTAATTTTTTCTTTACTTTTCCTTTAAAAAATATCTTATTCGTTTTGCTATCTGCCTTCCAATTATTTTGCACGTAAATCACGGTTTTCTTAAAATAGCAATTAAATTTACCTTTAAATTCCCATCAAGGTATTTTTTACCCAAGTTAAATTCAAGCTATTTCCAAGTTATTTTTCAAGCAATTTCCAAGTTAAATTCAAGCTATTTTCGAGTTACTTTCAAGCTATTTCCAAGTTAAATTCAAGCTATTTCCAAGTTACTTTCAAGCTTTTTCCAAGTTAATTTCAAGCCATTTCCAAGTTACTTTCAAGCTATTTCCAAGTTAAATTCAAGCTATTTCCAAGTTACTTTCAAGCTTTTTCCAAGTTAAATTCAAGCTATTTCCAAGTTAAATCCAAGCTATTTTCAAGCCAAATTCAAGCTATTTCCTAGTTACTTTTAAGCTATTTCCAAATCAAATTCAAGCTATTTCTAAGTTACTTTGAAGCTATTTCCAAGTTACTTTCAAGCTATTTCCAAGTTACTTTCAAGTTATTTCCGAGTCACTTTCAAGCTATTTCCAAGTTAAATTCAAGCTATTTCCAAGTTAATTCAAGCTATTTCCAAGTTGCTCCTTTCAGGCTATTTCCAAGTTACTTTCATGCTTTCTCCATGTTAAATTCAAGCTATTTTCAAGTTAAATTCAAGCTATTTCCAAGTTGTTCCCTTGGAGCTATTTCCAAGCTACTTTCAAGTTATTTTCAAATTAAATTCAAGCTATTTCCAAGTTAAATTCAAGCTATTTGTAAGTTAAATTCAAGTTATTTCCAAGTTACTTTCAAGCCGTTTCCAAGTTACTTTCAAGCTATTTCCAAATTACTTTCAAGTTATTTCCAAGTTAAATTCAAGCTATTTCCAAGATAAATTCAAGCTATTTGCAATCTAAATTCAAGCTATGTCCAAGTTACTTTCAAGCTATTTCCATGTTACTTTCAAGTTATTTCCAAGTTATTTTCAACCTATTTCCAAGTTACTTTCAAGCTATTTCCAAGTCAAATTCAAGCTATTTCCAAGTTAATTTCTAGCTATTTCCCAGTTGCTCCGTTCAGGTTATTTCCAAGTTACTTTCAAGCTTTTTCCATGTTAAATTCAAGCTATTTTCAAGTTAAATTCAAGCTATTTTTTAATTCAAGTATTTTTTAAGTTAAATTCAAGCTATTTCCTAGTTATTTTCAAGATATTTCCAAGTTACTTTCCAGCTATTTCCAAGTTAAATTCAAGCTATTTCCAAGTTACTTTCAAGCTATTTCCAAGTTACTTTTAAGCTATCTGCAAGTTACTTTCAAGCAATTTCCAAGTTATTATCAAGCTATTTCGAAGTTATATTCAAGCTATTTCGAAGTTACTTTCAAGCTGTTTCCAAGTTAAATTCAAGCTATTT
Source organism: Megalonaias nervosa (assembly GCA_016617855.1). Taxonomy (NCBI): domain Eukaryota; kingdom Metazoa; phylum Mollusca; class Bivalvia; order Unionida; family Unionidae; genus Megalonaias; species Megalonaias nervosa. The sequence goes on along the minus strand of JAECUM010023217.1, from coordinate 38,922 downwards.
CCAAGCTTAATTCAAGCTATTTCCTAGTTACTTTTAAGCTATTTCCAAGTTAAATTCAGGCTATTTCTATGTTACTTTCAAGGTTCTTCCAAGTTAAATTCAAGCTATTTCCAAGTTACTTTCAAGTTATTTCCAAGTTAAATTCAAGCTATTTCCAAGATAAATTCAAGCTATTTGCAATCTACATTCAAGCTATTTCCAAGTTACTTTCAAGCTATCTCCAAGTTCCTTTCAAGTTATTTCCAAGTTACTTTCAAGCTATTTCCAAGTTACTTTCAAGCTATTTCCAAGTTAAATGCAAGCTATTTCCAAGTTAAATTCAACCTATTTCCAAGTTGCTCCTTTCAGGCTATTTCCAAGTTACTTTGAAGCTTTTTTCCATGTTAAATTCAAGCTATTTTTAAGTTAAATTCAAGCTTTCTTCAAGCTAAATTCAAGCTATATTTTAATTCAAGTATTTTCAAGTTAAATTCAAGCTATTTCCTAGTTACTTTCAAGCTATTTCCAAGTTACTTTCAAGCTTTATCCAAGTTACTTTCAAGCTTTATCCAAGTTACTTTCAAGCTGTTTCCAAGTTAAATTCAAGCTATTTCCAAGTGAAATTCAAGCTATTTCCAAGTTAAATTCAAGCTATTTCCAAGTTAAATTCAAGCTATTTGTAAGTTAAATTCAGGCTATTTCCAAGTTACTTTCAAGCTATTTCCAAGTTACTTTCAAGCTACTTCCAAGTTACTTTCAAGCTATTTCCAAGTTAAATTCAAGCTATTTCCAAGTTAAATTCAAGCTATTTCCAAGTTACTTTCAAGCTATCTCCATGTTACTTTCAAGTTATTTCCAAGTTACTTTCAAGCTATTTCCAAGTTACTTTCAAGCTTTTTCCAAGTTTCTCCTTTCAGGCTATTTCCAAGTTACTTTCAAGCCTTTTCCATGTTAAATTCAAGCTATTTTCAAGTTAAATTCAAGCTATTTTTTAATTCAAGTATTTTTAAGTTAAATTCAAGCTATTTCCAAGTTACTTTCAAGCTTTATCCAAGTTACTTTCAAGCTATTTCCAAGTTAAATTCAAGCTATTTCCAAGTTAAATTCAAGCTATTTCCAAGTTACTTTCAAGCTTTTTCCAAGTTATATTAAAGCTATTTCCAAGTTACTTTCAAGCTATTTCCAAGTTACTTTCAAGCTTTATCCAAGTTACTTTCAAGCTGTTTCCAAGTTAAATTCAAGCTATTTCCAAGTTAAATTCAAGCTATTTCCAAGTTAAATTCAAGCTATTTGTAAGTTAAACTCAAGCTCTTTCGAAGTTACTTTCAAGCCTTTTCCAAGTTACTTTCAAGCTATTTCCAAGTTACTTTCAAGTTATTTCCAAGTTAAATTCGAGCTATTTCCAAGTTATTTTCAAGTTATTTCCAAGTTAAGTTCAAGCTATTTCCAAGTTAAATTCAAGCTATTTCGAAGTTACTTTCAAGCTATCTCGATGTTACTTTCAAGTTATTTCCAAGTTACTTTCAAGCTATTTCCAAGTTACTTTCAAGCTATTTCCAAGTTAAATTCAAGCTATTTCCAAGTTAAATTCGAGCTATTTCCTAGTTACTTTCAAGCTATTTCCAAGTTACTTTCAAGCTATTTCCAAGTTACTTTCAAGCTATTTCCAAGTTAAATTCAAGCTATTTCCAAGTGAAATTCAAGCTATTTCCAAGTTAAATTCAAGCTATTTCCAAGTTAAATTCAAGCTATTTGTGAGTTAAATTCAGGCTATTTCCAAGTTACTTTCAAGCTATTTCCAAGTTACTTTCAAGCTATTTCCAAGTTAAATTCAAGCTATTTCCAAGTTAAATTCAAGCTATTTCCAAGTTACTTTCAAGCTATCTCCATGTTACTTTCAAGTTATTTCCAAGTTACTTTCAGGCTATTTCCAAGTTAAATTCAACCTATTTCCAAGTTAAATTCAAGCTATTTCCTAGTTACTTTCAAGCTATTTCCAAGTTACTTTCAAGCTTTATCCAAGTTACTTTCAAGCTATTTCCAAGTTATATTCAAGCTATTTTCAAGTTAAATTCAAGCTATTTCCAAGTGAAATTCAAGCTATTTCCAAGTTACTTTCAAGCTATTTCCAAGTTACTTTTAAGCTATCTGCATGTTACTTTCAAGCAATTTCCAAGTTATTATCAAGCTATTTCGAAGTTATATTCAAGCTATTTCGAAGTTACTTTCAAGCTATTTCGAAGTTAAATTCGAGCTATTTCCAAGTTAAATTCAAGCTATTTCCTAGTTACTTTTAAGCTATTTCCAAGTTAAATTCAAGCTATTTCTAAGTTACTTTGAAGCTTTATCCAAGTTAAATCCAAGCTATTTTCAAGTTGAATTCAAGCTATTTCCAAGTTACTTTCAAGCTATTTTCAAGTCAAATTCAAGCTATTTCCAAGTTACTTTCAAGCTATTTCCAAGTCAAATTCAAGCTATTTCCAAGTTACTTTCAAGCTATTTCCAAGTCAAATTCAAGCTATTTCCAAGTTACTTTCAAGCTATTTCCAAGTCAAATTCAAGCTATTTCCAAGTTACTTTCAAGCTATTTCCAAGTCAAATTCAAGCTATTTCCAAGTTACTTTCAAGCTATTTCCAAGTCAAATTCAAGCTATTTCCAAGTTACTTTCAAGCTATTTCCAAGTCAAATTCAAGCTTTATCCAAGTTACTTTCAAGCTATTTCCAAGTCAAATTCAAGCTATTTCCAAGTTACTTTCAAGCTTTTTCCAAGTTAAATTCAGGCTATTTCCAAGTTGAATTCAAGCTATTTCCAGGTTGTTCCTTTCAGGCTATTTCCAAGTTAAATTCAAGCTCTTTCCAAGTTAAATTCAAGCTATTTCCAAGCTTAATTCAAGTATTTTCAAGTTAAATTCAAGCTATTTGCGTGTTTAATTCAAGCTATTTCCAAGTTAAGATCACGCTATTTTCAAGTTTAATTCAAGCTATTTTAAAGTTAAATTCAAACTATTTTCAAGTTATCTTTAAAATATCGCTCAGTTGAAATGGCTACATTTAAAGATAGTGATGCTGAACCAATTTTGTTAGAATCATATTAAATTATATAGCACAAAACTCGAGAATATAAACATGGAAAAATATTGATTCCCGAAATCAAATGAAAAGATGTATAAAAAAATTGACCATAATAATCAATGAATATAGAAGGAAATGTTCGTAGCTTGTATACTGATCAACGTGCTAGAATTAAGATGGTGTCTTGAGTGTTGCTGATGTAAGTTAAAAATATTATCAATGAAAATAGATCTTGACCCTCTTGACAACAAAAAATGAATTTTTTGCAGGTTTTAATGAATAGGCGATATCATACCCTGAACCGCTAGTCAATATCATTATAGCTATAGGGCTGATTTATCGGTCTAGATATCTCCCACTCGGTCTCGCTTACTCTCGCTCGATCTTGATTATTCAAACTAGTTTTCGATTGGTCTAGCTCGACTACTAAAACTCACTCTCAGTTTCGCTCCTTATTGATTATTCTCAACCCATCTTGCCCACTATCGTTTGATCTAAGCTCCAGCTCGCTCAGGGTTTTTTTTTTTTCCAGACGCATAGGATCCCTAGAGATTACGTTTGACAGATAGCAATTAAATAAATGACCTTGACTATCCACTCACAGTGCAAAACTAACATAAGCCAGGCTTGGGGCTTGTCAAAGGCAAGCAATCAAAAGAGACACAGGCACAAACACTATCCTTTTAGCGTAGAATAAACCCCCAAAGAAGAATATACTACTTGCTTTTTCAAATATATACAACAACACGCTCTATTTTGTATGAGCTTACTAAAATGTGCAGTAATTACACACACGCACGCACGCACACACACCTCACAGTCTCTGTTCCAGTAATACGATTGATTTTGTTATTTGTAAACTCCGAGATTCCAGTGACATTGTACTATTAGATTTAAAATCCTGTTGATCTCTGAAAAGCAGATTGATTGATTATAGTATATTTACACAAATTATGGATCGATGGATCGATAATTTTCAATATCTTTCTTGCCAAATTTGAAAATGGGAATGATGTTGGTATTTTTGAATTTCTACACCAAGTAAGGACAAATGATGTAGCCTTTAGTTTCGTTTGGGACCTTTGGATATATACCACCGGAGTCCATAATACAATTACAACTCAAAATCCCATTTCTCCCCATGATGTACGTGTGTGAGTGCCTGAGTGTAGGTCCTTATTCTAAAAATCAAAACTAGGAGACACTTACGTTTTTCTTTCTGGTATATTCTCTGGTACAAATTTACAATCCAGTTTCACAACACATCACTTTAAAAAGTTCATAGACTTCTTCTTTGTCTTTTTTCACTCTCTCCTTTTTTAAAATTTCTTCACTGTCACAGGCTTTTCCTCTTCTTCTTCACTTTCTTCTCGTCTTCTTTTCTTATCTTTCTTCTCTTTCTGCACGTGTCTGGGTTCTTCCTTTTCGGAGGTTACCTCTTCTTCCTGTTCCGAACCCCTCTCCTCCTTCTGCTCCTGTTGTTTCTTCGGGCAGTCTGAAGACCAATGTCCTTTCTCTTGACAATGATAATAGGTATCTTGAATTTTGTTTCTTTTGATACTTGTCTTGCTTTGACGTTGTGGACATTCTGTAGCCGAACGCCCTTTGTTCTGATAGATATAGCAAGTATCTTGACTTTTGTCTCGAAAGGAGGGGGAGTAGTCCGTCGGCTTCTTTGAAGAAAACCATAGTATGACACCTCGCAAAGCTCTGATCAGAAGTTCGATCTGTGTTGGTTCTTCCATCTTTCTGGTAGGATTGAGAGAGAAATGAATACTTTGAGGGACGACACTGACCCTTTATATAGGGAAGACACTGGTCTTACATTGATGTAAAGGGGACAATGGCGTTTAAAATGTAGTCATTTGTCATTTTGCACTTAAGATGAAACGATTGCATCATTTCGTGGAGAAAGGAGAAGAAAGTAAGTGGCAGAAAAGTGACCTATCGCCTCGCACAGTAGCTGAAATCTTGGCTCAAATCCATGCCAGCTATTTCGAAGATGAGATGAGTGTGCAAGACTCCAGACCTAGAGAGTCTTCGTCAAACCAAAATGTACCACCAGTAACTCCTCAAAAGTACAACCACATTCGAGAGACGAACAAACGCTCCTGGTGAAAATTTAGAACCACGGCCTACACGTACACGGTGAAGTTTAAAGATTTCAAGTCCGACGTATCATTGGAGAAAGCAGAAGAGTTGATCACCGATGTATGAGATTCTTTGTTAGCCACACTAAAACGACAACGTGAAGCCAAAGAAGACGATCGCTTGACGCTTTCCATTTATCACGACAGTCTGAAGTGCCCAGTTTGGATAGGAGGCCATCAGAATTGACACCTTCTAAAGCATCGACAAGATTCAACACGTACAGCAGTCCAACGACAAGGTTCACATCACCGATGGAAAAGTGACAATGTACATGACCCAAATTTCTCTTCCCAAAGGGACCGGACAACGCAGAAAAGTGTTATTGGTGGACGACCTTCCCAGCATCAAGTGTAGCATTGTCCAAATAAATAACACTCAAGACCAGATGTGTTTAGCCAGGGCCATCGTGGTGGGACAAGCGTATGCCGACAAGAACGACACGACAGAATGGAAAAGAGCCTGTAAAACTATTCGACAATCGGACCGAGCCAAACAACGATGAGAAGCAGAACTCCTGTTACAGCAAGTGGGGCAATCTAAAGACACACCCTGTGGCATTCCTGAAATGCAAAAACAGCAAGACGTCTTGGCTCCACGCTGCACGTTGAAAGTACACCCTCAAGAAGTACGCAGACCTCTGTTGTTTCGAGGCAAAAATTCAAAGACGGAAAATACATTGTGGGGAATGTTATGGTTGGGGTGGGGTGCTCTCAATGTTTTATTTAAACTATTATAGAAGTCCCACCCAGGCTCTATTTTGTTGGAAGCTATCTTTCAGATAGATGTAAAGCTCCGAGCCCCCAACCAGCAATGCCGACGGTTAGATAATTAAATGTACAAAAAAGGTTGAAATTCAATGAATGACAATTTGATAAGAATTCAATAATCAAACGACTCAAATTTCCAATTACACTCCTTCCGGTCGACCCTTTAATAAGCCTATTGCATCAATTAAGTAGTGTGAGATTGATTTCCCACTGTCCTTGTATTTCTACTCATCTGGTATATCCTTCTCTCTCTTATTTTTCCAACTTCCTTCCCCCCTTCTCCTCGACGTTTCTCCAGATTCCTTCTCCTCCTTCTCCTCGACTTTCTCTAAATTCCTTCTCAGTCTCCACTTTCTCTAGACTAATTCTCCTCCTCCTCCACTTTCTCTACCACGACTACTCTTCTGTCGACTTTGACTGTCTCGGCTACAGTCTCAATTCCGTCTCCAACTCTTGAAGACTTGGGACCCAATGAAACAGGAAGTTCTCTGTTCCCTAAAAAACTTCCTTTTCGAAGCTTTGTTTTTACTTAAAATCTACTCTAACTTCTGCCGCCAAATTACGAGTGGCTTTGTCTAGGAGTAAACTCTATTGACTCACAATCCCTCTAGGCGAGTGCTAAATTTTCTCATACGAGTTTGAAGTAACATTCGGGTCCGAATTGTAATCACACCCTCTATCTCAATTCCGATTGCATATCGCTGTGAACCGATCCAATCAAACTTAGCTGTCAATGTCCCTCTAGCTGTCTGTCAACATGGGGACGGATGACAAAAGGTCCCGCTCCCCCACGGCCTTCCCTTTGATCTTTGGACAAAGCTTTAACACATAGGTGTGATAACTACAAGCCTTTGTTTAGATGGTGCGATCTATCGTCTTTGCCGATTCAAGATTCCGGGTCTCCGGCTGGTCATGAAACCTTGCGTAAGAGTTAAACACTAGCCCGCTGCAATCGTTAGACATCAAACACATGGCCGCGGTAATATTCCCAAGATAGGTAGATTATAGTTTATACATGACTTTACAGCTGGGGCTTAGCAAACATAACATACATTCAGGACTATGATCACGATGAACATTATCAGTATCACCGCATTCCTGGGATACGGTTATTATTGTGAGAAATGTGACTATGGCTATAATAATCAATAGCAACACAAGCATTGTGGATCGAAATGTGAGGGATGTTTGGCCTCAAAACCCTGTCTTGACGAAGGACAACAACGAGTGCGGAGCCCAACTTGTCAGTGAACTTTTGTCAGCCCTACCTGTTACCAACAACATCTAAAGACGCAAGGTTCAAGGAAGAAAAGTGCTTGCCAACTCCTGAGATTGTGCCCTACTTGTGAACAAGGCATACGTACCAACAGTGCCAAGGCACACGTATGTCGAGAAAAGAAACGATGTCCCATTTATCGCCAAATCGTGGACTTGGAACACGAATGCTACATTAAAAAAAAAACATCCCCAACCGGAGGAGGAGGAAGATGACCAGAAGAAGAAAGAGAATTTCATCTTTTTCGATTTCGAATGCATGCAGGTGAGGTGAAAAGACCATCAGAACGTTATTCGGTGGATGGCTGGGACTTAGAAAACCCCAAGATCGTGTACGAGTTTAACGGTTGCTTATTTCACGGATGTCCCTTCTGTTACCCTCAACGTGACACTAAAAATCAGCTTTTACAACGTACCATGGAAGACTTGTACGAGGCCACTTGTAAGCGGCGCTTGAAGTTAGACCAGCGGGATACCAAGTGGTGGAAATGTGGGAATACGAGTATGATCACCGTTTGAAAACCGATCCCGAGTTTAAACTCATCGTGGAAAGTTACAAGCTGGTGGACCCTCTGAACCCGCGAGTTAGTTTATACGGAGGACGGACGAATGCCACCTGTTTGCTGTACCACGCCGACGAGGAGAAAGGAGAAGAAATCAAATACTTGGACGTGTGTTCGCTGTATCCTTACATGTGCAAATATTGTCACTTTTCCGCAGGGCACCCACAATTGCTGACTGAACACATCGGAACTGGATACCAATTGTTAGTAGTGTACGAAATTTACCACTTTCCCAAGACAGAACAGTACTACAAGGGTGACGAGACTCAGAAAGGCATTTTCGCAGACTACGTGGATGCCTTTTTCAAACTGAAACAAGAAGCCAGCGGCTATCCTTCCTGGTGCCACACTCCCGAAGACCAAAAGAAATTCAAAGAGAAATACTTGGAGCGGGAAGGCATCACTTTAGACCACGTGGAGAAAAACAAAGGAAAGGGATCGTTTGCCAAAGTGATGTTAAGTTGCTTGTGGGGTAAAATGGCACAACGACCGTGTTTACCCAAGACAGAACCTTCCCGCTACTTCCAGATGATTTACGACAAAACCAAATACATGAAACACATGGACGACCTTCGTCAGGACTTGATCCTAGTCAAATAGGAAGAAGAACTGGACTTTGTAGAACCCGACGAATTTGGAAATGTTATCATTGCAGCTTACGTGACAGCCCATGCTCGCTTAAAATTGTACGAAGATTTATAACTATTAGGAGATCGTGTGCTGTATTTTCACACGGACAGTTGCATGTACATCGATCGCCTGGATCACCGGTACCCTGATATCGAAGGAGACCGTTTAGGAGCCTGGACGGACGATCATCCCAATGACAAGATTCTAAGTTTTGCTAGTGGCGGTGCTACAAATTACGCCTACGAATACCGGGACAAACAAGGAGAAGTGCACACCGAGTGTAAAGTGAAAGGATTTACTCTCAATTATCGCACCAGTCTAGAGGTGAACTTTGGGCTATTGAAAGAATCCTTGCAGTCTGGAGAGGATCAACATTTTAAAGTGACCACATACCAACCTCACAATATTGTAAGTTTAGCCACACACCAAATCGTCAGTAGGCCTTTAGAAAAAGTGTCTCAAATTGTGTACCAGAAGCGAGTGCGGCTTCCCAATCACTTCACATTACCGTACGGTCACAATGGTATAACAAAATTGGTTCCAAGACGATAGCCACCAACAAGAAGGATGACTTCGACACAGCAAGAATCGATCGAGGGAAACACTGAGAACTCCAAGTTCAAACAATACCATTTTCCTCTCTTCTTTCCTGACTATTGTAATTGTGCCAGTCGATTGGAAACGTTTCAAAAATGGCCTATGGATAGGGAAGGATTACCTACTTCGAATGTTTTAGCTAGAACAGGATTTGTCTGCTTGGGACTTGAGACTGGATTGAGACACGAAGTACAGTGTCTCAGTTGTGGTCTGAGGTTGCGTATGGATCGATGTATCTATAAAGATTCAGCTATTCTAGAACATACTCGACGGTCTCCGCACTGACCTTACCTTTCTATGGCATTTCCACCCATCACAGTGCGGTACAACATTTATGACGGTACCTTAGCGAAGGTAGTACCACTGTCCAGGAAGAAAAAAAGGAAGACTTCCAAAACTAGGCATGAAAAAAGAAAGATTTACAAGCTCGAGACTTCATTACGACAAGTCTAAAAAGGGACAACGTCCAAGACCGATAGTTCATTGTAGCTAGAAACACCAAGCGAGAAAGATGAATCCTAACAAACAGACAACACCATTCAAATTCGGTGATTCTGAAGAGGAGTGCGATGCTGTGCCTTGCAATTGCATGGATGCCGTACGCTGTGACCGAAGCGATTCAGTACCACATCATGAAACTTTGCTATGAATACTACTACACCTACCATGGAAAGTGATGCTGTTCGTGTCACGCCTGACGAATGCGAAAGCGATGATACTCGTTATCGTACACCTTTTCACTTTACTGGTTTTCATTGTCAATGTCATCCTCCACGTGAAACCATGCGACTACCACCCTACGGAAGTCATCCATGCCTGAGCAAACTACTGCGGATTTCATCGTACCCTCATCGAAATGAACCTGTGAAAGAAGAATATTCGTTCCCTATGCGTTTGTCTGAATACTGCGACTCTGAAAGTCGTTTCCAAACCTTGCAAGGAAAGTGGCCTAAATATCTGGGAGGACCTACACCCGAAGAATTTGCCAGAGCTGCATTTATCTACTTGGGCGAAGGTGATAAAGTCAAGTGCTTCAGTTGCGGCATGTCACTTCACCAGTGGGAACAGAAAGATTCCACTGACCTGGAACATGCTTGACGGTCTCAGCACTGTCACTACGTACCGTTAGTGGGACGATCTCAGTAACCTCTTGATGAATACTTTACAAGAGAACATTATTAGTGGTTTGCCTGTGGAGTTGAGAGAACGCGTTTACCGAGAGCTTGTCAAAATACAAGTGAGACGCATACTCAAAATCATTTCTCCATTTTTAAACTATGCACTTATCCAAAGTAAAGAAGACTGATTATGGGAGAACACTACTTCAGTCACAATTATAAACGAGGCTATTGGCCACAACCCAACGAGTCCTGATTCTTTTAGGACACTATTTTTATTACTTCCAACAAAAGAGGGTATAAAAACTGGCTACCATGCCACAACCTCAGAAATCGCTTGATGGATACTTTACAAGAGAACAATTGTGGTTTGGCTCTAGAGTTGACAGAACGCATTTACCGAGAGTTTGTCAAAATACAAGTCCAACACAAACAGTTGCATCCGTTACCTCAACAATCTTGGAACCACTGGTACCTGAATGCTATAAGAGAACTGATTCATTTGAAAGTGTTCCAGTGGTCAGATATTGTTCAACTGCTAGAGGACCAGAAAAGTTTGGTTGCTACTCATCCTACTACTTACAGACTAGCCATACCACACCGAATTCCAGAGGCAGACTTAGAGGATTACCAATCTCTTTTACACGAACAAATCTTGGATCAAGAGGAAACGTCTGTGCGATGTGTGGTGTGTGAACTATTGACTAAACAATTTGGGTTTGCAACCGGAGTACGATCAGTTCTGTGCAAAAAGTACATTTATTACTTTCAACAAAAGAGGGTAAAAACTGCCTACCATGCCACAGTCTTTATCTTAGTGATAAAACAATTGCCGTGGAAGGAAATCAATGACAGTATTCAGACTGTGGTGGATTACCAACTCTTTTTAAGAGCACAGTATGCAACGAATTTGGGTCGTGGTGTGGTGTGTGTCTTAGTGACTTGCTTTCTGGGATTTCGTTTACCAGCCGATTCCTAGTGGACTCGGTACGATCTGTACTGTGAGGTACCACCAAAAACATGATGGTGTTTCCATTAAATGTACACGAGAAACTCACTCTGTTAAAAGCGTTGCGCTTTCATCTGCAAACTTCTCGATATCTCTTTGAAGAAAAGTTTCTTTGTTAAATTTTAGCCACTCGGGATGCTTACGAAGATGTGTGTATAGCTTGTTGGTTATACTCTCACTGGAAAAACGTACGCGACTGGAAAAGCCTGGGTTTCGAGAGTTGGACGAAAGAAGGGGCTTACATTTTCCAAGATTTGTGTTATGCATTCAATGGAAAAAGTGAACTTAAAATATCCAGTGAAAAAAGTGACCTTTAAACCTGTGTTAGCCACAGAATCAGAAGAAGAACCATTCCATTCAGGACAGGACCATCATTGACATGGATATTTCCGAAAGGCCATTCCGGGAGGACCCTTTGTGACTGTGCCAAATGTAGAGTTTCTAAGAACATTTCAAACTGTAACTAGGACACCACATCTTCGTCACCAAAAATGCTGTACAGTGACTTGTTTATATTCCACTTTGATTGTTTTGATGTGTATTTTATCGATGTACTTAACCATTTGTGTATTTTTGTCTTTTGTGTTCCATGTTAAAAATGTTTTTGAAATAGACGTGTCCTGAAAAAAAATATTAAAACTCTTGTCTTGTCTTTCTTCGTGTCAAAAGTCAATTCACGGCACCATGGCTACCTCTGCTGTCTCTGCTCCCTCTTCCTCGACTTTCAAAGTCCTCGATGAAAACTTAGATCGTGTCAGTTGGGAGGCCTTGTATCTTCGCTATCCCTTTAACATGTTAACTGCCGGACCCAGCGGTTCAGGCAAAATCGAATTTGGCAAACGTGTGCTCGAACATAAACATCATTTGTTCGATCGTCCACCTCAACGTATCGTGTGGTGTTACAAAGAGTGGCAATCGGCGTTCAGCCTCCTGCGAGAAAGTCAAGGCGATTCTGTCGTGTTTGTGGAAGGCATTCCTGGCGAAGACGACGGGATCGTGTCTGACCCCAGTCAAACTCATCTGGTCATCTTCGACGACATGTTAGGAGAAGACGAAGAAGAAATTAAACTGTGGTTTACGCGCAAAGGGCATCAGCTTAATGCCAGTGTCATTTCCATCACCAAAAATTTGTCTCGCCCATTTACTCGTCGATTTAAAATCCACCACCCCGATTATTTACGATTTCGTACCCATCTGTTTCACCACTGGTGTCAAGACGGAGGGCCTGTCTTGTACACATCCCCGTCGACTTATCAAAAAAAAAGTACGATCTCAAGTAATTCTTCTTGGTATCTTGAAACTTAGGTTCGAAAGGTCTGACCATCCATTGTCGACACGACTGAACCTATGAAGATGTGTTCCAGACTAGCCACGCTGAAGGAAGCCTACGTGAATTTACATCGTGTCAGGCAAAACCTGATACCCAAGGCTGATGAGATTGAGAATGTCAGGATGCTGAAAGTAGCCCAAGACCTGATAGAAGAGGTCTTCTGAGATGAAATCAAGAAGGAGCAAGAAGAATGGACTGAGAAGTACAGACTTCAGAAGCAGCAGAGAGAACAGCAGCAACAACAGCAGGAGCCAGACAGAAGTTTTGTGGACTGACGTGTGGACACGAAAAAATTCTCCTTCTCCTTCCGAAGAAGCAGACGCTATCCTGTAGGAAAGCGTGCAGCCAGACGGGGATGTAATCTTAGACGATAAGAGATTGCCATAACTCCCACCAAACACAGCCCATTTCAGGGCTACCCCAAACAATCTAGAAAAGATATACTAGTCAAATTGCTAAAATATTTGTGTGTGTGTGTGTGTGTGTGTGTGTGTGTGTGTGTGTGTGTGTGTGTGTAAGTTAAAAAATAGATGTGTGCCTATAAAAACTTCGTCTTCCTGGCTTGTAAGATAGTCTGTGTGCTTTATATGTAGGAGTGGTAATAAAGTGTGTTTGTAGGAAAAAATATGAACGTGAGTGTTTCTCTTAGGTCCGCGCGTTCCATGTTATTAATGATGGAGTGGGTATTGCTTTTTGTGTAAGAGGGATGTTTTCCTTCACGTCCATGCTTCAGGGATATAAAGCGTAGCGTTCATCAGTCTGGCTACCCAGCGTAAACTCGTTAACTGCAAAGAGGATGAGTAGAGTAGTCAAACTTCTTAAACTCCAAATGCACCTGGAGTATGCCAGGCGCATCCTGGACGAACTAGCCATGGAGGTGATCCAGGAAAGTACCAGGATAGAAGAGGAGGAGGAAAAAAAAAGAAGAGGAGAAGGAAAAGAAGAAAGAAGCAATCCTGCTTCACTTCTTACTTAGGCCTCTGTGTGAGGTTAAGCCTGAGGTGAGGAAGCCTCCACAGTCACTACCACCACCACTACCACCACGTCATCCACGGTCATAACCACTACCATCAGTACCAAGTGCCCCTGTCGCCCAGACAGAAAACTGGGACGAACAGTTGGAGAGACAGTGGCAAGAGTGGGAGCCGCAGCGTAAGGGAGAGAGACTTTAGAATTCCGCAAACTGAAGATTGGGGATATGAAGCCACTTAAGTTGCCTCCGCACTCCCAACCACACACATCAATTGGGACAGGGATTGGAGTAGGAGATGTGGGGTGGGGGGGTGGGGGGTGGCAGACCTGGGAGATGTCATCATTAAAAAGGTGCATCTGGAATTCACAAAAAAAGCCCTTCTCAGGGCTAACCAGATCTCTAGAAAAGAAAGACTGATTAATTTGCCAAAAAATATTAGTGTTTGTGAGTGTGTGTATTTGTTTGTGTTTGTGTGCGTACGCGTACGTTTGTGCGTGTGTCTGTGTGTTTATGTGTGCGCGCGTACGTTTGTATGTGTCTCTTTTTTCCCTTAACAAACCTTTTGTCCCTACACTCATGAGTGTTTGTTTTGTGTGAATGTGATTGTAGGTAATGGTGTGTTTGTACATAAAGAAAACTTTCCTTCTCCACTACGTATTGATAGATAGTATAGTGGTTTTGTTAGTATTAGTGTGTTGTTTTGTAAAAAAAAATTAATTTAGGTTAGCATTCTCATCACTGTGGATTGTTTGGTAGATTATACGGGTAATTGGTAAGAGGGGATGTTTTCCTTTACGTCAGTGTTTCATGTATATAAAGTTTAGCGTTCATCATTCCACCAAAGCGCCTATAGAGACTACCCATTATACCAGCTTGTTGAAGGGGCCAGCTACCTAGCAACAATTCATAGCTACGAATTCCCCGACATCACACGAGAAGACAAGCGGACGGCGGCCAAATGTAAAGAGGCATAAGACCGCCGTGGGACGTTCAGCTAACCTGCCAAAAAAGCCCTTTTTAGGGCTCAATTGCCTCTTTATTTTATGGATTCTATTTTGGCTAGGAATCCCATTAGAACAATCCATGATTCTGATTTGATCATTTTTCCACCGTTCAAAATTCAAACCGAATGCCTAATATTGACTAAACTATTATATGTCGCTCAGACATATTAGTAATCTAAATCTGTTAGGGACTTAAAATTGTTATGTACGATATGTGCTAGTAAGATTGGTTGATAAGTGATACGCAAATTTTAATGACTTAATGGATTTGGCTAATTGCAAAGGTGGCATACACATTAATAGCTTAGGAATTGTCCATTAGTACAACTGGACTGAATTTGAAATAAGTACGGACCAGCGTTACGAGGCGTACACGACGTCCATGGATTCACTTTACGCCGGATGCTGAGACACCCTTTCCTCCTTTGCCTTACTCGGCCTCCTGTACATGGATGGAGTGTGGAACGATTTCCACCCGTCCAACCACCAGGTGCCCGAATGAGACGTCATAGTCGCCAACCAATGGCGACGGGCATCTCTTACTGCTTGGTTGACACCTGGTGGTAATTGACGGTAACCTTAAATAGCTTGAGTGTGTGTTGGGTCTATTCCCTCTCAAGCAAAGGTCCCTATCTGGCGTTATTTGGCTGCACCAATACTCAGTCGATTCGCCAGCTAGTTTAAATGAAACATCATGGGCCAATTTAGCAATCCTCTTTGAGGATATTAAAGCCTTGGGGACGAGGCAGTTTTTCCTTCCCCCTTGTAATTTAACAGTATGCCATGCATACATTAATCAAGAGGCACATGCACAGTAAGTGCGCACGCCTCTTTAATTCAAAGTTCAGTTCAGTTCAGTTCATTCGCGCCATTCAACATTGAATAAAAAATGGCTTCAAACCATACGAAGAAGATGATAAAATTGCAAGAGGTGGTGGATACTATAGGTATGGTGGAGGAAATGCTAACCAAAATAGAGTATGGGGCATAGTCAAAGTGTATTGATCACAGGCGTTATCCATTGTCTATGATTTGTTACTGACCTTTTTAAGTTGTCAATCACACTTTTGGTCTTTGTAGTTCCTCCTACATGTCCTCCGGACAATTTACGATAGCCTCACTCTTGGTAGCATTTTATTATTTTGATTGTTGATGTGGCCATGGTTATATACGCCTTATCATTCCATTTAGACAAACAAAAATCTATTGAGCCAAACGAGTCAAATTATTTTTCTTTACTGTTAACTTTAGAACATTCATCCCAATTTCAGATGTGCGTTTGGTGAACGGGAGCTCTCCAATGTCAGGCCGCGTTGAGGTTTACCACGATGGAGAATGGGGAACGATTTGCGATGATGGATGGGATGATACCGATGCATCGGTTGTCTGCAGAATGCTCGGATACAGGTCAATATAACTTCTATTGGTACAGCAGTCTTTTTACATCATACAGTTTTGGACATAAACAGTACATTTGTCCAATGCAATTTCATTTTTGCCACACACGCGCGCGCGCGCGCACGCACACACCCACACACACACACACACACACGTCTTTCGACCATGTAAATGCATCACTTATTATTTTTATACTTCATCTTCTTTGATGGCATTCTTAGAATATGTCGGCATGAATATATGATATTTGTACTATATGGTACGCTGAAGGAAGTGGGAATCCAGTTTTCACATAGATGTTCTTTCCCTAGATTTCATTGGTTGTATATCTTATGTATTTTCTGAGCGTTGCCTTCGCCGACAATACGGACTAACCACAGCCGTTAGTCGAGACTTTACCGACAATACGGACTAACCACAGCCGTTAGTCGAGACTTTACCGACAATACGGACTAACCACAGCCGTTAGTCGAGACTTTACCGATAATACGGACTAACCACAGCCATTAGTCGAGACTTTACCGATAATCTTTGCTCAGAACATACACTTTCATAGCAATCTAACAGTTGTAAATCAGAGCATTAAATTTTCGTTGGTCATTAAGATTCCAGATTTGTTCAAAAATCAAACTTTATTTTTCTCGATGTCTAAAATGACCACATGTTACATATGAGTCAAATTGTTTTCAATACAAGTTAGACGTTTTGACGATGAGCTTTGACGAATCGCGCTAGCTACGACTAACGCCAGGCAAAATATTACGTGATACCAAATAATGTCAATATTCTCGTATATATATATATATATATATATATATATATATATATATATATATATATATATATATATATATATATCAGCGTTGCATAGATTTTTGAGCATTTACTGTATGGACTGGATTTAAAGACACTTCTGCCTAGTCATTGGTACAAATTGCATTTAATATGATATATGACGCACCTTTCTCAATATGCCAATGTTTAGGTTACTAATTCTTTTGGTCATTGCTTAAGCTTTTACATCTCTCTCTCTCTCTCTCTCTCTCTCTCTCTCTCTCTCTCTAATAACCCAAGATTATTTTTAAAACTTTTTATTTTTACATAATATAGTCAGATGCACATTTCATCTTATTGTATTCACTGGTTGTTTGAAAGTGGGATTTCTACTTTCTTAACGATATCTGTCAGTCTCCGGAATGTAATATTCTATGGAAATTCTGTATGCAAAGTTCAATTGTTTATTTTTTATGTTTATTTTTAAATTCTAATGTATTTTATTATCTTGCTTTCTTCCTCTCTCTTATTTTGGAATATTGAAGAATGTACCACTGTTAATTCACTTCCTTTGTAATTAACCGTTAGGTACGGGAGACTTGCACGTGATGCCTTGTTTGGACCTGGCAGCGGTCGCATTTGGTTAGATGATGTAAATTGCGAAAACGGTTCTCGTGACCTTGCGGACTGTCGTCATTCGGGATGGGGAACTGAAAACTGTGAACACACAGAAGACGCCGGTGTTGAATGCTTGGATTTTATTCCGTCTACTACTCCACTATCAAACACCACCAACGAGCAAGGTAATCACTCTTTCATCATTGTCGTCGTCATCGTCTTCTTCATGGTCGCCATTATTTTTTGTTGTCAGGAAACTGCCACCACCATCACCATCACCATCATCATCATCGCAAACGTTTGGTACAGCCCCGTGTATGTCATGTGTCAAGAATTAAGTTGGTTATATGTAGTATTTTGTTAGCAAAACAGCGTGAACACGCTCAATAAAATAATTTGTTAGAAGTCATCTGCAATGAAGACTTTTTAAACTTTACTTAATTCTAATCCACCATTACATTTGGTTGCTGTTAATTAAAATATGTTTAAAATCTTTTAAACGACTTCTTAAAAGATAAGCAAACCTTGAATAAAGGGTGAGGTAACATTGTATCTAGTAGCTGATCATGTCCAAAAAATCAGTGACAATTTTTTAAATAACCTTTTTTTCTGACTGAAGATCATTATCTTAAGCTGAATGAAGGACATTGTATTTTTTATTGCTAGATTACGTGATGATTGTCACATGCTGTATTGTTTTTTTGGTGAGGAACTTTCTAATTATAACCAAGATCCTTCTTGAACAGTGTATTTTGACCTTTATTCGAGGTCTCTTTTTACGTCTTAATTTAAAATATCAATCTTGTTGATTTGATAATTAGTCATTCTTGCTTTAAGATCTTAGCAGAATCAATTGTATTATTGTTGTGTCGAGCAATTCATTTGGGCTGGAAATTATTTATTGCAATTATTTAATTAAAGTGTTTCTTCTCTGGAAATACAAAGTGCTCAAAAATAGCATTATTGGAAATAGAGACTTGAATTATAATGAAATTTCAAATAAGGATATATTTTTGTATTAGTATGATTCACCAAATGACTATTGACACATTTCCACTACACGGGCCACCACAGACACATCAACATCTTCGACGTTGGATTTAGTTTGGATTTTCACTAAAGTTTATTCAGAACTATAATCATTAGGAGTTGTGTCTGTAATGTTAGGATTATTGGGAATTTAATATGCAATACCGTAAGTTCTTTTTACATTTTTCACAAATTTTCATGGCTCAAAAGGCATAACCCTTGAGCCTTATTCAAAACCCCTTCTAGTGCATGTGACATTTGGATCATTAGTTGTACATGACAAGTCTCAAATATGTAACACCAACAACTTATGAGTTAGTTTAGGTCTTGTCTGTAAAACCAACCCTACATATTTACTTCCCACCCCATCGGAAAGATGGAAATTCTAAAACAGCTGTACATATCTACATAAATTGATACCCGAGGTTCAAAATCACCATCTTAAACACTAAAAATGTTGCATGACATTACGAAAGGATGCAAGCACATAGTCCAAATTCACAAAGTCCAAATCTTTTCGTCAAAAAGCGAGGGACAGTGGGTACGTTTGGATCTCTTAATTGTCCCGTCTCCGTCATTAAAGGCTGTACAATCCTGTAAAATGAATAAATATGTAATTATCCATGAAATATGCTTGCATATATTACCTTAGGAAGAGCAATAAGCAAAGTGAGGAAAGAAGTCTATCAATTCTTTCAGTTCATGTTCGGCTGGTAGGCGGGAAGACTGAGCGCGATGGAAGGGTTGAAGTGTACTACACCGGCCGTGAAGACTTGGGTTGGGGGACAGTGTGCAATGACGACTGGGATGATCGTGATGCAGCCGTGGTGTGCAGGATGCTAGGTTTCAGGTAGTTTATGAAGTCTCCGATCTCCACCGATCTTAAAGACTTGAGATCAGATTATAAAATCACAAGTTTGTGGTTGCCATCTTGTATCTCTGTCAAAAGTTAACCAATACAAATAGAAACATGCACGTTATACACAAACATCACATGATGCGAGTAAGCTCCCTTAGCTGAAAGAGAAATTGACTGTTAATTAAGGCTGCTGACAGATGAATTGTATGAAAACAATCTATGATTAGTGTGGGACCGAATGCCAAAATATTTCCATGCAACAATTCGCAAGAGTAAGTTATTCGTAGTAAATTCGAATTTTCGATGAACCGCTGGTCAGTCTCATGCACGGGCTAAGATCAGATATTAATAAATTGCAATAGTACCCAAAACCATGCATATGATTTGGAAAAGTCAAACATTAAATAATAAAGGGGCTCAGATAGATATAAACATATGCCCTCTTGCCTCATTATTATTCTGGTGACTTCTGGACTCTTAACTGTACATCCATAACACCTACAGATAATGATTAATATAGAAGAACTTCAAGATAATTAAACAGCCGAGGGGCCAATAACTGGTTTGAAATCTCGATGCCAGGGAACAATATCAAACAGAGTTCATTAAAAAACCCAATATTTCATAGTAATTTTTAATTTGCATTCCTTTGTATGGTTTTATTATACGTACATTCTTCCCGCTGATGTCGTCAACATTATTTTAATGCGCATATCGAAGGTAATAGCTGTCTAAATGTGATTTATTCAACCTGTTGTAAACGTTTTAATATGACAAAAAATAGAAAGAGAAACTTTATAAAACAATTAGTGTTATGATTCGTTTTCCCCTTATGACCTTCAGAGGAAATATGACATATGGTGAAATTATTTTCAGCAGTAATTGGTCACTCCTTTTAAGAGTTTATAAAATATTTGAATTCAGTCTTCATATTCTTGTGGATTAATTATAAACCTTTCAGGATAACCTAACGTTAGAGAGATCTTAAATTTGAGGAGAATATCTAATTAAACGTTGCTACTTTGTACGCAGAAACGTGAGAAAAACACTGCTTAACTAAATCAGCAGCAGAGAGGGTGAACTCTACAAATTAGTTTTCGAACGAATATATTTAAACATGAAAATCATACTAAATAAGGCAAAAAATATAGGGTCAATAACGCTAAACCAGAACCTCTAACCGAATTGAAATTCTCTCTATGTGGGTTATTTACGCTGTTACTCGTTCGTGACACCTGTGTTTGTAAATGCTATGCGTTTTCGTTTATGTGCTCGTGCGCGTAATTTTTGTCAGTCCATCCTCTTTGCTGCTGTGGTTTTTATCCAAATATTTTATCAAGTCACTTACGATATCTCGACCTAGGATCATGTAAATTTATTGTTAAAATCCAAACGAGGTAGCTTGCGCGTGTGCAAAGAAATTTTTAAATTTGATCATATCCATGTCCCCTGAACACCAAGTATAATAAATATTTTGTAAAGTATGATTATCAACTCCGTTAAATGCAACCAAAATATTGCAGCTGTCTCTGATCACTTTAGGTATTTATGTATAACGCTGGGTAACATAAATTACGTCAGTATTTTTATGCCTGCCTCTGGAAAATATCCGAGCTGGATTTGATTGTTTGTCCAGCATCACATCATCGTACACTACTAAATTATTAATACGTCCATCCAGGTCATCTACAGATGGCGCTTCATCAATATCAGTGATAAAATCAATAACACTGACTCCATCACTGTCACTGTCTTCATATAACGATTTTGCATTTTCATTAAAATCTTTAAGTACTTCATAGCATCGTTGATCATCTACAGATGGTGCTACTAAATATAACTTATCCCATTTGAGCCATCTCATTATTAAATTAAGCAATAATTGAGTCTTACCACTTCCAGATGGCCCAATTATTATTATTCTAATAGAATTCGGTAGCGCTGGGTGATGTTTGACTGGCTCCTGTTTTCGTGTCGCCGAAAAGTCAATTATATCCATAATAATAAGTAATATGAATCTATATTGTGTTCGATGCAAGGCACCCACCCCTACCGTTGGATTAACAACAATAATAACAAAACATAAAAAACGCGCACTGACAGGTAAGTGTGAAAAGTGTGGCACAAAAAAATACAAATTTATTTCGTCTAGCACAAAGACAGGAGGTGATATTGGGAAAATTACCAGGGACTCCGTGGGCGAAGTATCCCAGAGAAAAACATATACCAGGATACAATTATTGTGGTCCTGGGACTCAACTTGATATCCTACTTGACGAACGAGATCAACCAAGACCAGGAGAGTATCCAATAAATAAGATTGATCAAGCGTGTCATGTTCATGATGTTGCGTATAAAAGCAAGGATTTACAACAACGACATCTTGTAGATGTGAAATTGATTCATGCGTTAAATTCTATACCTGATAAATCTCTCAGAGAAAAACTCGCTAGTTTTTTAGTGAAATCTACTATGAAGGTAAACTAATGCTAGGGGCTGGTAATTAATTATATAACTATTATAATGGAATCTGTTTATTACAGCCCAAGTGGATATTGGAAAGGTAGAGCGGCGATTAGTAAACTTGCTGAAGCAGCAAAAGTCTCACGTGCTGTTGCTGCAGGGTGGTTAGCACGACAGGCAATATCACAAATCTATCTACGTCCACCTAAAAAAATTCAGTACGCGTATTTTGATGTCAGCGTTCCCAATGAAGTTCATCAAGCAGACATTTTGTTTTTACCCCACGATACTATTAAAACACGTGGACGTCAATCACGTACATACAAATACGGTTTAACTGTCGTTGATGTTGCAAGTAGATATAAAGAAGCGGAACCATTATCAACAAAGACAGCATCTGAAGTTGCATCTGCGTTTGAACAAATTTATCAACGAGGACTCTTGCAATGGCCACAGTTGCTACAAGTTGATCCTGGCAAAGAATTTCTTGGTGCAGTATCGTCGCTGATGAAAAAGCATAATGTCAAAATCAGACAAGGACACATCGCAATTCATCGTGATCAGGCAATAGTTGAAAGATTTAATCGAACACTCGCTGTGCGGTTATTTGGATACCAGTATGCGAAGGAAATAATTCAGAGCGACATGAGATCTCCTGAATGGGTTGCAAGATTACCAAGTGTGATAGCTGCGTTAAATAATGAAATTACTCGTGCAAGTTCTATGAAACCTGTTAATGCAATTACAAAGAAACATATACCCCGTAGCGATGGCTACGGACAACGACGTGTCTTTTCAAAACAGCCAGTGTTAGGTAATGTGACTGTCAGATATTTATATGAACCTGGTGAACTTGAAGGGGGTAAAAAAAAGAGCAACTGATCCTATTTGAAGTGTGACTACACGTAAAATTTCTAGCGTGGTTAGATCCACGGGTAGACCTGCATTCGAATGCTCCTCAGCGTGGATTTGTAAGTGAACAATTGCAAGTAATTCCTGAAGACACACAATTACCACCGCGTTCACTTCTGTAAACTGGCACCCCGACGTCGATTGCATTCAAGACTGGTCAGCATCACATTTTCGCGCGTGTGACCAATGCTACTATTAATTCTGTCTACGGTGGACTGTCTTGGATTATTACTCGAATTCTCCCATAGCATATTACAGTTACAACTTACACAATGATTATTCTGTCGCTGTTTTAGTGTTATAATTAATTCAGTATCAATATCAAAGTCGCGATTATTTTTTTTTTTGTCACATTGCTTATAACCAAATAGTTTTTTTCTTATTACGCCATTGCCAGCAGTTTGATTATTATTTTCTGTAAAATTCATAATAACCCTGTGCAGTTGAGATATTCTTCTGACTCGAGACACTGCGAGATAAACTAAATTTGACCATTCGATTCTATCATCGACGATCCAGATATTTGTATCAGTAATAGTTAGTCCTTGTGACGAATGAATCGTTATAGCATATCCTAATTTCCACGGCGATTTATCCATGATCAACGCGCTCTCAACAACATCAACATCAACCAAAACAATATCATTTAATACAAGATTTTGTTTTCATTTGTTTCTAGAATTTCAACTTCAATATTCTGTCGTCGAGTATCCGCTGGGCGATAACACAATGGTACGGGTAGATTTGAAAATTTTTCTTTATGTAACAGAAATAATTTCTCTTGCAATTCATCACGAACTATCTTTCTACTCGCAACTATTAAATCATTTGGTATCCATAAATTCCAAAAATCGTTCACAGGAGTTTCCGGAATTATTTCACGCATTATATAGCATTGTATTCTATCTGGCTGTAGTCTGATTAATCTTTTAAATTCTTTCAGGGGTTCATCAATAGCTCTATGATCATCGGTTATCCCCTCATAATAATCCACAAATGATCTTAACCACTCGTGCGGAGACTGCCCAACAAAAGGTTGCGGCTGACCATGATCGCCGCACATTATCACAGCAGTATTTTTTGTCAGTAACCAATCGAGAAATATTTTTAATGTTTCTAACGATACCGTACAAATTTTATCCCAGATGATAATCCGGGGTAAATATTTCTCACCCATTCGCTCAAGTGTCCACGTATCCCCGCACCATCTGAAGAAACCATGATAAGTTTGAGCTTTTACTCCTCGTTCATTTATTTCTCTGGCTAGTCTATGTGCAGGTGTCAGCACAATCATAGTTCTTCAAACCAGTAACATCGTTACGGCAAATAATTCAATGACACGTGTTGTTTTTCCAGAACCTCCAGGTCCATTGAGATAAACGGTTTTATGTCTGGCCACAGGATCAAACACAGATGGTGCTGATGATTTCAATATTTGATTGTCATTACCGTAATATATTTCCTTGATTTCAACGTCTGCAGATTCGGAATAGTCAAGGATATTTTCTTGTTTTATTCTCCATGATCCCCATTCACCATTACCGAGTAGCGGTTTTAGCAAATCTAAATATTTTTTATTTATATAAAATTAATCCGTGGCAACTCTGACAGCGTAACGAGGAAATCTGTTTATCATCGATAATAAATTTATGGAAACGTAAGCGAGTATAGAAGATCTTAAATGAGTAAACTGCGGTGACTCACCATTAATATAGCTCACGACTGAACCTAATTTAGACCCGTCTGATAAATAAGCATTACTCCGACTTACAAATGTGTTTTTTTCTGTTGTATCAGCAATTATAAAATCGAGTTCAGCATCATCCATAATTAATCTTGTACACATTCGTTTATGATCATATGATCCTCCTTGAGTAAACTTACCAATTATTTTCCTACCAAGATCTTTTGCAATTTTATTTTCATAATCAATTTTCTCCCAATCTTCATCTGGATCTGTCGGTGAATATTTCTTTTGTTGTGGTAACCAAACTTGTTTCTGCGGATGATATGATATAATAGCTTCACTTACGTTCAACGACACTAAGATTCCAGTATCAAGCATGTATCGTAATAGCACTATTGGAACCCAATATTTTTCTGAGAAATGTCTCCCAAACCACACATAGACAATAGGATGAAGATTATTACAAAACTTAAATGATTTTACACAAGCAAATCCAGTTAAATCAAAATCAGGTAATGGCCCATTTATCGCAACTCTTGTCATTTCATGTGTTGGATGTCCGAATCTTTTGAAATATTCAGAACAGTCTCCGTATCCAAGAAAACTCCCAGGATAACACGATACCATATCAACCGATATAATATCGCTATAATCGTATTTAGTATTCCACAATCCGTCGTGTCCGTATTCGACACAACTGTGCTGGATGTCTTCAAGAAATTCTAATCGTGTCGGTTTCCATGAATTTTTCTCTTGAGCAAAGTCAGCCGCAACTGATGGAACTGTAAAACAATTATTCAGTTATTGTTCAAGTTCGACATTATCAGAATTATATTTCAATGCAAGATGTTTCATTTCTTCGTGGAGAGATTCTTCACGATAAATTTCTCCGTTAGGCCTTACAAACTGATCGTAACACGAATCTGAACTTTGAAATAACCACACGGATACAGGGTCACTCTTACTAATATCATTGATAGCGTCAAATATATAATCGCTGTAAAATTTAACTGTTCTATCCCGTGGAAATATTGTTACTGCCACAGTCCATGCATGTGCGTTATGATCAATAATTATTATAGGGGTTCCATTTTTTTGTATATTTCGGTTTGTACAAAATCTCTCCGGTTAGTGTTTTTACTGCTGTTGGAAATTTTAATTTCTTTTCTAGCTTAGCAACGTCGCTGATAGATGCTCCGGTATCTTTAACTGTTTCTGCCCACGGATTTATTTTTTTACGTCTTAGATCCGTTAAACCGTTTCCGCGTATTGCTTTTGAGAAATGTTCTATAACTCGCTCAGCTACGCAGTTTAGTCCCCTTGAGTCAATGAGGAAAATTTCATTGGTTTGAGATTATTAACGCTAGGTTTATCATTTAACGGATATATCGCATAAACAACTGCAGTTACAGGATATGCTCGTTCATAATACGGTTTATCAATACCAGTCAATGTTCCTGGTTTGGATTTTTTATTTAATGTAACAGTATTATTTCCAGTATGAAGCCGTACAGGGTCACGTTTATCACGGATAATCCAAGTGTCATAATTGATAATATTTCTACCTCGTTCGTCATGCTTTCTAAAATCAAGGGTATTCATGATTCTAAATGTCGACCAAGTATGAGCCGCACCATCGTTGCGAAATTCTTTCTTGGCTTCACGGATACGATCGGTTATATCGCTATTTATCAAAGCCAGATCTTGCATCGAAAAATCAAATTTAGATTTTGGTAGTTTGTCAAGATAGAATCTTGCTCTGGAAGGTTCAGTTGCGGATAATCTCTCAAATTCCTCCATACTATAATTAAGGCAAATATATGTTTAATTAAACTTTAATTATATGTATAATGATACAAGCAAATAACAAATACAAGTGGTTAATGATAGGATTTTCTCTTCCTTGTAATAAATCATGCGTAAATGAATTCTGTGGTCAACACATGCAAAGTTTTCGCAAAGGTAGTCTAGGACTGAAACCGTGTTTACGATGTGGTGTTGGGGTCAGAGGAGAAACACGGTTATGTGTGCAATGCGGTGGTAAAAGATACAGAGAGTTGAAACGATATTATGATAAGAAATCGTCAGGTGAATCTCCCATAAAAGCCGCTGAAGACTATCTGGCCAGATATTCAAAATAATCATTTAGACAAATAGTATTACTATATAAATGGAGCAAAATGAATTTGTGAAGCATCCCATTATCAAGAATTATGAAGCGTCTCGTGATGGTGTAATCAGAAACTGCAGATTGAAAAAAATCAGTCGGTGCTGTTATTAATACTGGTTATCTCATATTTCGTGCTGGAAATAAAATGTATCTATCTCATAGATTTGTATTTGAATGTTTTCATGGGGTCATCGAAGATGGACTTGTGATCGATCACATAAATTCAAACCCGAAAGATAATAATTTATCTAACCTCCGGGTTGTTACACAGAGTCAGAATTCTGCATTTGGGAATACTGGCATTAATTCTAAAACTCCTAAGTCGGTTATATCTACAAATACAGATACTGGTGAAGAAATTATTTTCCCATCAAATAATGGTAAATATTTCGGTATTTGCAGGCGTTCAATAAAGTTTATGGCAGATAATATAACCAGGTCAGCATTTTCGAAAAAATTTAAGCAAAAAATTACGTTCCGGTACACACAATGAAGCGAGATAACTCCGTCATCACTGATAGAGTAGCTGAGCAGTTATCTTCGTTGGTACTACAGTCTAATCGTAACGCTTGAATATCTCTCCAGTCCAGTAATTGTGTATGTATCTCAACTATGTGGAAGTATTAATTGCAGAAAATATATATTACTAATGATGTATATTTTCCTCAAACAAAACATAGAAACCTCAGCCGTGATATAGTCCCCTTGATTATATCAAGGACGAGTCACGGGACAGATAAATCTATCATAGGCCGATATTGTACATAACTGCTTCACATATCGATCGCAGCAGACTGCATGCATCATTGTTACTATACTGAATGAATGTACACAGTTCTGTAGTAGGTGGAATGTGCCAGAATAATATCGATCCAAAGCATTTACTAACACAGTTCTGTTAGCCTGATAATACAGTATTTTAACCAAATTCAGAAATATGTGAGATTGTGGATTTTCGTGATTTATTTTATATTTTTATTCAGAAATCTGGTACTATATACTTATCATCCTTAACATAGTCAAGGTGACATGGGGCTAGGTAACCATACGAATATTTTTGAAACGTATATTTATAACTAAATATCATGGTCCAGTGGTAACGCTTCTGACTATCATACCAGAGACCCGTGGTTCGATTCCCCATGACTGACACTGTCGGTGGTTTGGCCCTGGGATGCCAATTTTCTTAATAATTGGGGAAGTTCCCCTGTGTACACATCCTCCCGCCGCGTCAAACAACGTGGTGAGTACATTTTGCACTCGCCCGGGGTTTGATTTGGGGGGCGTACGGAACTTTCCCAAAAATAAACAACAGGATGATGTGAGCTCGTGACCTTGTGACCTCACTGAAGGGTACCCCACACAAGGGCATTCAGAAAGAATGTCACCAGACAAAGAAATCTCGTAAGGTGCCTGTGGGTCAGAAGATAGACCTTAACCATGAAGAGTGCCTGTGGGCCAATGGCCTTAACAAATGACTCTTAGGACCTTACGGTAAAGGCTTTACTGGTCAATGAAGGGACCCCGTGGAATGGTAGACTGATCGTCATAGCTGTTGTTTATTTTTTGTTTATTTTTATTAAGAAATATTTTATGAAATTCAGTCAGATTTTCTAAAATATTTTTTACTTTTATTCTGATTCAGAAATATTTTTATTATAATAAAATTTTATTTTTTTATTAAATTCAGTCAGTTTGTCTAAATTTGACGGGTAATATACCCATCAAAATTGCGAATTCAGTCAGATTCTCTAAATTTGATGGGTACGTTACCTAACAAAATTGTGACCTTGATCAGATTCTCTAAATTTGACGGGTAATATACCCATCAAAATTGCAAATTCAGTCAGATTTTCTAAAATATTTTTATTTTTATTAAGAAATATATTTTTATTTTTATTAAGAAATATATTTTTATTTAAACAAGTATTTATTATATAATGAATCATGAAAATATTAATGCTATTATTGCTGCTATTTTTTAAAATTTTTTTTTATCCCCGTAATAGGTTGACCATTGGGTCGGGGAACCATCCCAAGGTCACCTTACAATCAAACATTTCTTGTTTGCAGATAAACTAGGGATAATAATATAATCTATAAAAAAAAAAGAAAGACAACAAACACACACTCATGCACACATGCATATGGAACACAATCTCTTTAGATACTCAATCTAAATAGACGAATACATGTAGGTGACAGACTTTTGAAAATAGTGTTTTGTTCCTGTTATTGCTGCTATTAAGCAATTACAACATAGCGGTATAAAAATATCTGATGAGCTTGATCCTGAAAAAATAATGAGTAATTTTGAATCATTACAATTTCGAAAGTCAGAAAATAGATATACGCTCCCTCCGATTATAGATTCATAAACTTAATCCAACAGGCGATGTTACAATCGCTGGCAGCAATCACGGATATGCAAATGAAATTATTTGTTCCCCTTTCACGTTCAATCGAAAAGGTTAGGTCAGAATTATCTCACGAATACGAAACGAAAAGAATTGCACAGGCTCGTATAAAACAATTGAGAGATATTATGCCGATGACGGAGTCATTAAACGAAGTTGCGGAAGAGTTACTGGCTAAAGATATGACGAGTGTGACTCTAATTTTAGTGAAAGTGACTGTAGTGACGTTGACAACGAAACCAATAGTGTCACCTGTAACGTTGTACCAGCTAGACAAGAGGGATAATTCATTTATGATCCACGTCAAGGATAATAATCACGGGGATAAAAAAAAATATTTTATTCTGACATTTTTTATTTTTTTTTTGCTTGGTGTTTTCTACAAACGCACATACAGGTTTATATTTAATATTTCTGACCTAAGGTCCAACAAGTGGCCAGTCTGGTCAGTAAATTTGAAATGTATCCGCGATAAGAGTGGATTATGGCATTTTAGATAAACAACGTTGATTGGTTCTGATACAGTCAAATAGCCTGGGGGTACTTGAGGTGTAAATAAATACAGAATGTATCCTTGCTGGGCTTGGTTGGATTTTTCAGCGTCAACTTGATAACTGCCGTCGATGACATCGCATACTGGATTGACCGCGATCGTTGATGTGATATTGACGATGCCCGGCGAGACATGACGACCACCACCGTATGGATCGTTGTTGTATTTAAGAATATTTGATGGCGGGGCTATTTTTTTCCACGATTCGAGAATTCTAGGAAAGTAATTATTGATAACATCGGTGAGTCTCTTTTTTAATCTACCTGAATCTAGTTTTGGTATTGTAAATGTTGAGATTTTTTCTTTGGTTGTTCCATAATAATCAAGAAGAGCTTTCATGATATATCCTCTTGGAAACAATCTGTTTTGTTCAAGCATTCTTAAGATAAAAGTTCGATTAATGATATACATATCTGATCAGAGTTTATTTAAATGTTGTATTGTTTCAATGATATTTTTTTTGTGTCTTCGTCGTAGATTTGTGATAACGATAAAAATAGATTTTTTTTTTAAAATCATTGATTTTACTATTGTGCTCAAAATCGATTAAAGCAACAAATCCATCGATCGGTTCTTCATAGGGAAGTTCAGGGGATTCAGGATCGTATATGGGCTGTCTTGTTACTGGATCACGTTTAGCGTCGGTTATAGAAGCATGGCCATAACGAGGAAGCCATGTTCCATCGGTATCAGTATAATCTTTTCCGTCCAACCAATCAAGTCTATAAGGAAAACCAGGAATTCCGTTGAGATAAGCATCCGGTTTTTTTATGTATTATTTTTCTGTTGTAAGAAATTCATTTAGTTGTGGTTCTTGTGGACCTTCAAAAACCGGTGAAATCTCTGGCCAACCTAACACAGATCTAATCGAACTCTGATAAATATCTACGGCATAATCCGGAGAATTTATTTCAATGGCAGATGACAGCGTTGGCTCGTGAACAGTAATGGCAATCTTTGATTCTTTTCCTGTAACGGATTTAATTCTGCGTTGGAATTCTTCATTGATCTGTTCTATTTGATAACTGCCCGTTGGAATATTAACTACTTGCCAATCAGGAGTTCCATCGGGTTTGTTTTTATTTGCAAATACTAATGAATTATTTGGTTGTAGTCCACCGAATGATTTGACCTAATATTTGGCCAACTATAATAAACCTGTAATTGCGCTAATGAAATTTCTTTAGCTGGAATTGCGGTCGGAAAATTAATACTGAATTCAGGATTATTTGAACTCGCAGATATCATTGTAGTTCTTACCGGAGCAGTATTAGTGACGACCTGTTGTAATTATTCCAATGACGTTGTCATTATTATTTTATTGTTGCTCTAAATTATTTATTTCCGTGATCGAATCACCCGTGCATCGCTACGGTTAAATACTTCATTGTAGATCTTTATTATAATACTGAATTCTTCATCAGATATTATTCCATCGTTGAGCGACGAAGAAATTTGGAATATGCTACAGTTGCAATATGTAATTTCATCGTGTACTCGTTCAATTTTTCACTCGTGTACGTATCTATCTTTTTCGCGATAATATTGAATATTCCAGCGATCGTGGTTGACGATGAAACAACGATTGTTACAACGATCGGCGCTGTCATCGTCAACGTTGATAATACTACGCCGGTTCCAGCAACAATCGCGGAAACCGAATAAACGATGATATCAACGACAACCGCACGTCTACGATATTTCTTTATTTTTGCTGTATAATCATTGATGATGGTTTTTAGTTTATTCTGCCATGATGTTACTTGATCGTATCTGTATCGCTGAACATCGACCATTATACTGTATTAAGTAATTAATCGAGGTGTTTCAGCTACAAATTCTATGCACCACCAGTAAGACGCCGAGGTTAATTTTTTATCAGATGATTCCAGCATAAACGTTTCTTCGGTATCTTTATTTAACACTACAGATACAGTCCCAGAAAAATTATCGGTTGAATGACGCCATAGATACGTGGTAAATATTCTAAATTTTGCAGAACTAAATACGGACAGCCTGTACACACCAGTGACCTCCGCGGTATGTTTGATAGTGTTATTTTGCGGTGTCCATGTTGATGATCCTGATGATACTGTGTACACGATATTGTTAATTTGTTTGTGTGGAATTTTAACGAGATTAGTTTTATTGATGATATTAGGAATTCCACTGATAATATCGTTGATTCTCGTGTTTATATCGGTGAGATTTATGTCAACTGTTGGTGGACTTCCAAAAAATTCATTAATGGTTCTGTTTACGTTTCTGCGGAAATTCAGAAACAGTTGTACTTGATTAGTAAAATCGGTTTTGAGTGTGGTCATTCCATCGTTGATGGTAGCTATTGAAGTTGTCACTGGAATTTCCTTATCATCGACATATTTCTTCGTTGCAGCGTCGAGATTATAGGTTGGTTCTCCTACGTTGGTAATTTTATTATTGTTCATGTTGAGAACGCCGTGCATGGTATCACCGAATGTTGACAACCTATCATTGATCGACACTGCAGTAATGCCACTAGGAACAAGTTTGCCCTCTCTGTCATATACAGCAACAAGACCTTCTCGCGATAATCGACTACGAATAATAATATCGTTGATTGAAATATTACTCGTCTTCAATTTTCCTTCACGGTTTTGAAATATAACAAGTTCGTTTGGATCAACGTTGGCAAGATTGAGCAGTTCAGATAATTCATCATTGATCTGCCTTGTTACTCGCTTGAGTAAATCTTCACCTGGTGCTTGTTGAGGTTAGTTTTAGCTGATCTTCCGTAAATATCTACCATTATATGATTAGCGATTATTTAAAACAGAACTCGTATATTCGTGTACAGCTTTATGAGGTGGTTTCATTGATCTTGATACAGCATCAAGTAATGCTAGTGTTTCACGGCCACATATTGGTGGATCCGTTAATGTTTGTGTTGGTAACGTTGAATACTAGACTGGAATGTTGCCAGTGATAGAATCACCAGTGACATACTTTAAAAATTCTTTTGGTGGTGCCACCCCATACGAATCGAAATAAACAATACCACGTCGATCGATCGCGTACGCAACCCAATGAGTACCTGGACCAGAGCTTTTATCGAGATTAATAATACCAGTTTCAATCAGATTTGGATTTTTCGGTAATTGATTACGCATAAAAACACCTCTGAAATTTTTATGTTTAATCGCGTAGCAGCATCGAGTAAATCAAAATTGGACAACGGGAAAATCAGCGAGTACCTGGAATTCTTAATCCGCTCCCGTATCGAGTTCCTGGAAGTCTCAAACCTAGACCTGTTCGGGATCGTCTTCTTGTTTTTTAATCCTTTCCCCTGTTGCCTTCTTTAATGCCATTCCAGCAGCTGTTCCAACTACACCTAACGCAGCTGCTTTTGCAACAGCTGGGGCTGCAGCGGCTATCATTCCTGGAATAGCTGCAAGAAGTGGAAATATACCACCTGTCCACCTGTCTTAGCAATGTTTTTGATGGCACCCGCAGGTCTTTGATCGTTTGGCTTCATTAAAATGATTGAGCTGGTGTTCTGTAAGCGATAGTTTATTTGGACCACCTGCGATTTGTTCTCGCGCTAGTGATATTTTTACTGCAGTTTTTTAATCTGACCAGGAGTCAGACTGACACGAACATGATGATATGACATTTATAATTTTATTCATGATCTAATTACATGTTTTCTGCTGGCGCATCAATAACTCTCATTCGTCCACCAACACCTTCAAGTAACATTGTTTTATCACTGAGTATAACAGCGATTGCTCTGTAATTAGCAATAACTCCTCTTGTAATACGAGCTCGAAAATGTATGTCAACGAAGGACTGTCTAAACAAATCCAAGTGTGACAGCGAAAAGTAATAGATCGGATACAACGTCGTAAACTCCCGCTGAGATATTTGTAAACCAGTATCAACATTTTGATCACGTCCCATGAACGTCATCAGACGATAATACACACGTGCCACATGATTATGTTCAAAATTTAACAAAATATCCTCGGCTGGTTCTTGATGTCCATTTATCCTCAAAGAAACCTCAGTAACGCCAAGTTTATCAAATATCATAATACTTCGTATTTGCGAGTTTACTCGCGCGGTGCAGAGACACCTTGGTGTGATGCTATTTGCCATGTAAATAAACCATTAATGTTACTCTGGATAGAATCCGTGGTCATTGTTAGCCATGACAATGTTGATTTACCGCCGCTGTCCATAAAAGAAAGTAACCTTTGTTCTTCGATTAACGACGGTGTCATTGTTGGCATCCACAATGAAAGTTTTGTCAGTATTACTTTACCATGAAGTGCCGCAGTTGCACCTGCGTTAGCTCCTTCAGCGTGCCATATTGCATCATCGTCAGTATTTTTTCGTACGAGTACAATTGTGTGCTTGGCTCCAAAAATAACCTTTCTAACATTTCTACAAAATCCAAAGATGTGTGACAGTGGAATCGCACATGAAAATCTTTCATCGTCGCCCAGCATTGCTCGACGTGACGCGAATCCCAAGTTGAAATTTTCATTCATTGATACAACTGTATCCCCAGCTGCATTTAATGTTACATTTCTGTGCTCTGGATGATCAGTTGTATCTTTGACAAACATCATTGGTGGACCAGCTGATCTTGAGTAATCATCGCTATATCTTGCAAGACCAAGTATCGTTGTGCCAACGTCAATGTCATTATGACAGATCTCAGTATCTCGTCCATCAGTGTTATATGCTGCACTTTTAAATAACGCCATACAACCATTATTGACAAAACCAACTCGATCACCAATTCCATAATCTGTATTATCTAATTTTAAAAGTATACCTTCGACTTCAATAAATGCCTCAGCAGGTAAGAAATATCTGCTTGTATCCTGAACTTGTAATTCAATTCTTCCAAGCTCGTCAGGTACACGTGCGTCATAAGAATAATATTGATAATCACGTACCGATTCATCTTCGAGAACCGGTGCGTCCATGTCGAATGCGGGATCAGATATGCGTTTGAACATCCTTATTATATTTGCTATCGTTTAACACGAAAACCACTTCCTGCTACCAGACTAACGGTTATATTTTTTTCTTTTTCACCAGCCAATGACTCTGATTTTTGATTTGCGGATTGATTTATTATTTTACTAACGCTTGCAGGCATCATTTCAGTGCTGGGTAATTTTACTGGCTGAGGTTTTCGTCGTATTAATCGTGCTAGTCTATCCTTAATTGCAGAGAATGCTTTACTGGTGACGTTGCCGGCAGCACTAATACCTTTTTCACGAACAACGTCAATAGCTTTCATTCCTAGTTGCTTTGCAATCGGTATTTCTTTTGGGGCTATCCTTCTAAACAAACCCTGAACAGCATCGCCGAGTCCATCTCCGTAAAATGTTTTATATGTAGGTAATCTCGAATTGATCACCCTGACCATAGTTGGTCCACGTTGAGCAGCGTGTATGATCATTTTATTATAGTAATTACATCTAATTGTTTAATCACTGTGATAATCATCGGCGATTTCATTAATGAGGGACCGATACACGTTAATATCCATGATACTGCCTGTAAATAATCGTTGACAAATAGCAGCTGCTTCATTAATGATTTCTGGAGAATTATTACCGGCTCGTTTTCCACCAATCAGAATTTCTAATCTGTCCACGTCAGCAAGGACGTTATCGGGACATGGAGTAAAAAGACCACTTCCCCTAGTACCTGTACCAATACCACTTCCAGTGGCATCCGGGGCATCCTGCCATTCTTCTTTCTCATCTGTTGTTTCCACTGTTTTTTTCTTCCTTGATTTCCTTTCTGGTTTTGATTTTTCAAGTCGCTGTTTCATTTCTTCTACGTTTTGTTTTCTTGTTTCTTTTGTTTGTTCAATATGCTCTTTCACTACCTGGTTAAAAATATCAAACTGATTAACATCTTCCTCAGATCTAATCTGTGGAATATCATGAGCAATACGATTTATATCCTTGACCCAATCGCCAGATTTCAGCGTATTAATATATTCAGGTTTCACGTATTTTTCTCTTTGATAATATCCATACGCGGCAATCTTTATTAATTTATTTGGGTCTTTGATAGCGGCAATACCTTCAGGTTTGAATTTATCTACTATTTTGGTTTTGATTTTTGGTGGTTCAGGTTGTGGTTGAATTTTAGGTGGTGGTTGAGGAAGTTGCCTGGGGGGTGGTCGAGTTGCTCGAAGACGCCCAGCAATATCGGCAGGCAATGTTTCAAGAGCTTTTGTGTTGCCTCAGTTGCTGAAACAATTTTCTTTGTTGGTTCAGTAATTGGTTTAAATAATTGTTCTGCACCTTCTGCAAATTCTTCTTGTGTTTGCTGACGCGCCTGTAATTGTTGTCTGACAGAATCACGGACAGGTAGATATTTCTTGATTGCTTCTAGTCGCTCTCGAGCTAGTCTAGCTGAGTGAGCTTCACCAATCATTATTGATATAACAATGATTTAATTATAGCAGAAAGGGTGAACTGATAAAAGTCACGTACAACACCAATAGATCAGTAATTCCAATCTCGTAATTTTTTCATTATTACTCTTTCATCTCTTTTCTTCTGCGAGTATCATCCTCTATCGCAGCATTTCTCATACTCCTCTCTTTTTCGGAGAGTGGTCTACCAAGTTGTTTATCTATAAATTCTTCAGGTTCGCGGAGAAGATAATTTCGTTGCTTCATTTCTTCATCAAATATAAATCTAACATAATGATCAGTAGTATCATTGAAAATACTTTTAGCACCAATGACAGGCACAATCTCATTATCGATGCACCTGAATCCGATAAATTTATTTGGATAAATAAAATAATGCTGGTTTCCATGTTCGTGGATAATCATTTTATTGTAGAAATAATTAATACTTTTACTATTCGAAATTTTGTTACGGTCGAGATATTAAAAAAAAAAACGAGTAAGTGCCCATAAATCATTTAGAGTTATCATATAATCATCATTTTAACTCTAAATCTGTAACGGTAATCTAATTATTCAGGCATAATAATAAATAAATAAAATATCTGGATAAAAATCCACAGCTTCAGAGAGGGTGGACTGGCAAAAAATGACGCGCACGAGCACCGCATAGCATTTACAAAACACAGGTGTCACGAGCGAGTAACAGCGTAAATAACCCATATAGAGAGGATCTCAATTCGGTTAGAGGTTCTGGTTTAGCGTTATTGACCCTATATTTTTTGCCTTATTTAGTATGATTTTCATGTTTAAATATATTCGTTTGAACACTAATTTGTAGGGTTCACCCCCTCTGCTGCTAAATCAATACGATTAAAAGAAAAAAAATTTAAATAAAGCCAAGTGATAAAAATTGTTATTATTATTATTATTATTATTATTATCATTATTATTATTATTATTATTATTTCTTCTTCTTTTTCTTTTTCTTCTTCTTCTTCTTAGGAGTAGTAGTAGTATTAGTTATTATTATTATTATTATTAGTAGTAGTAGTAGTAGTAGTATAAAAGAATAAATTAAGCTTCGTGTCTAATGTTTACCAGTGGCGGTGAAACATCTCCTAAGGGAAAATATGGCATGGGTGTAGGTAGCATCATCCTCGATGACTTACAATGTCAAGGCACCGAAAGGACCTTGGCTGAATGTGGAAATTTCAATCCGGGTTATGACAACTGTGGACACGAGGAAGACGCTGGAGTAATATGTGGACCAGATTTAGCATCAACTGAGTCGCCACAAATTTTCAACCGAAGTAAGTAGTATTAAAAGAAAAAAATACGCAGCATTCAGACATGTTATCACTATGTTATTCCTCATTAATTCTAACATTTTATAGGAATTTTTAGGCCCTGGCCAATCAGATAATCAGTATATAGGCCGAAAATTTAGATGCAACAGAGCCGCCATGATAGCTCTATAGAGTCTCTGAAACGAACAGAATTAACTCCCTTCCTCCTCCTGTGACCTCTTAGTAGGCACTCTACAGGTATTAAGAGAGGAGTGACAGGTGTAAGGTGGAGTTGTTTGCATTTACAAAATACACAGTGGAGAGAATGTTGGCATAACTCAATGCTACTTTAATGTACTGTGGTTGAAATTTCTTTGGATACTGTACTTGTGGAAATTGTACATGATCTAAGCAAATGGCTAACCAAAATGACTGCTCCGCGTGCTCCAAAGTTCAGCCTGAATCACAGGTGCTCGAAGCGAGCTTAATGTTAAAAAATAGCAATAACCTGAAGGGAAAAAAATCATACCGAGTGGCAAAATTTCCTCAGATTACTCCGATGACCCTTTCTGCCAAAGGACCCTGTCTATCATACTATAAACGAGACAAGGTAAGTAACTTCCAAAAACTTCGTTACACGCCTGAACCTCGATTTCCTTCTATTATTTCCGTCTTTGAAGACACACAACCATAATCTATGGCCTGTTTTACTTCTGAGATATTTTTCTATGCATCAAGTTATCATTGATATTTCTGCGTTGCACCAAACTGAAGTTACGGGCTCCGAAACGTACGAATTGCTCAAATATTCCTGCCAGGACAAACTTAAACTAATATGTAACGTGCTGTATTTATTGAGCGATACGGTATTTGCGACTCTACAAAATATGATAGTCTTAAAAGGTAACATCTTGAACCAGATGCATGGGTGTTATTTATGTATTTCCCGTTGAGCCAATCATATTTCGCCGTTAACGTGTGTGCCGCATAGTCGGGATGTTTAGAAAATGAGTGTAACGTGTATTCAATCCGTGTGGACTTAAGATGCTAAATGTATAATTCTTATGGGACATAATTCTTAAAGATGAACCGAGTTAATGATAAGTAGGAATTTACTTCTGCATCTACCACTGTTCTCAGATTAATGAAGGAATGTATCGAAGAGTCGCAAACGCCGTATCTCTCAGTAAACAGAGCTCTTTGCACAGGAGGGTTACTTTGTCTCGGCAGGCAAAATTCGCGCAATTCGTACGTTTCTGAAGCCGTAACTTCAGTTTGATACAACGCGGAAAAGTCAATAATGGCTTCATGAATAGACAAATATCTCAGGAGTAAAACTAGCCACAGATTCTAGTCATGTGTCTTCAAAGATGGGAATAGTAGAAGGAAATCAAGGGTCAAGCGTGGAACGAAGGTTTTGGAAGTTACTTGCCTGGTCTCTTATAATATGATCGACAGGGTCCTATGTCAGAACGGGTAATGGGGGTAATTTTAGGAAATTTTGTCATTCGGTATGATTTTTTTCCTTCAGGTTATTGCTTTTTTTTTTAACATTAAGCTCCCGTGCAGCACATGTGGCCTGAATTAGTTTAAAAGTACACTATCTTTAGCAATTATTAAAATGGGAAAAGGAATATTGCCAGACTAGACAATACCAGCTTCTGAAAGTGCAATAAATGAATTATCAGATATATAAAATGGAAACAAGTCATCGGTTCTTTTTATCCAATTTACCTCTGAAGCACAGGAAATGAAAATGACTAAGCGGAGCTAGCAGTTTATTTTATGTAAGTGAACATCTAAAGTAAGGCCAAGCTGTATACTCTATAACCCATATTACTCCCATCAAACATG
>JAECUM010023216.1:0-43751 GCA_016617855.1 Megalonaias nervosa | reverse complement strand
TAATTAAGTGTCGAGTCTTTTCCTATATGTGGCCTCTTCAACACACCGTACAAGCACATCGATCTCTACAGGTAATCATGCCATTTTTACCGTCTCTAAGCACACATTGCGTTACACTTAGCTTAATATTCACGATTAGTGATAATCTTAACATCCAATATAACTGACCATTTTCTAAAGTATGTAACTGCTCGCATATCTAACTAATACATAGCTAACATATTCTGTGTGTGGATGCGTTTATTATCAGGATCATTAATAATAGAAGTAAATATGTTTATTTGGGTCTGGGTCCAGGTTATTCCCCTACAATTTATCTGGTGTACCTGACATTGTCCAGGTTATATGTTATAATTTTACTAACATACTGCCAATTATGGCTAATGTTTTTTTTTTTGTTTTTTTTTTGTAAACATTAAGAACTTTATGTATGGTTATTTTCCATTAGGTATTTTGTTTTAGAAAATGTAAATTGTGACAAGAGGTCAAGTTGAAGACTATATAATCTTGTCGCTGGAATAATTATTCATTCGTGTTTAAGATCTAGCAGAATCAATTTGTATTGTTGTGTTCAGTGTTCCTTTGGGTTGGAATTTATTTCTTCAAATTATTTAAATTAAGTGATTATTTTTTCTGGAAATACAGAGTGCTCATAAATAATAATATTCTTGGACAGAGACATTCACTGGGATTTATAGTGAATTCAAACTGGAATCATATTACTGTATTTTAACAAAAGACTTGGTACATCAGCATTATACAGGTCATCACAGACACATCAACACTTTTGTGTTGGACTTAATTTGGATTTCCAATAAAGTTTATTCAGAACTTTAAATTATTAGGACTTGTGTCTGTAATTCTAGAATAATTTTGGGATTTAATTCGCAAAACCGAAAGTTCTTTTTTTCATTTTCACTTTGTATTCTAGGAAAATAAATTATGTTTTTGAATTTTACAAAGTTTGTTGCTTTTTACTCTTTTCTGTTACTTATTTTAAGAGTATAGACTCGAAACAGTTAACTCTGAAATCTTTTCTTGCATAAACGGTGGGCCTTTTCACTTGGAAGAAAGAACATTCTTGATATGAACATCATTCAGAAGATAATTTGAATATGCTGGCAGTACCTTTTTTTCCTAAAAATACCTATATCTTATGTTGATTATGATTAGAATTCTTTGATAATATAGTTGTACTGCATGGTAATATTCTAGCTGAGAGCGCTTTTAGAAAAGATACCAAAATATATACTTCAAATTACTGGCAAAATTATGAAGAAAAAAAAAAATAAAAGTTGTGTTTTGTATTTAAATATTACAAATGGGCTGGATTAGACTTTCACTGAATAATTTAATCTTTTCTTGCAACACTATCTAAGCCTGAGAAAAGTGACTACTTAAGACCATCGCTAACCTGTTTTGACGGCTACGAGTACACATGCACACAGTGCTGTATGGTACTTAACCTCCGACACAAAACATACTTTACTTTCTTCACAGCATGTCAAGGACTTTCCCCGAAACGGAAATGAGAAATAGATGTCAGGGCTCAAACAATTGATTTTTACCAGTCAGTGACGAGCCTTTATTTCAACACGCATAGTTAGAAAATTGAGAGACGTGGCTCGTAAGGTGTACTTATAGGTTACTGCATTTGTATGGGAAAATATAAACGGGTTTTACTGGAAATACTGCACGACCTTGGGAGTGCAGTATATCCATCCGGCAAAACGAGTTCATATTTTCCCATACAAATGCAGTAACCTTTTTATTATATGCTCATTTTCTTATTCTACCTAAGGCTTAATTATATAAACAAAAATACACTACAAGAAACAAAGTAACTGAATGTATACCGTATTCCAAACTAAATACACAAGCGCAGATTCATCATTTATTGCGCACATAACTCCGCCCAGATAAATTTGAACTTAGTCGCGCTAGACATAACTTTAAAAGAAAATGGCGTTTTGGTCTACGTAAAATTGAAATTTGGAGTCATATTGTGAATGAATGTGCATTGCAACAACTTTTCCATTTGATCTGGAATGAATAGATTTTGGTATTTTTGTCGATTCTACGAAATTTCGTGATTATGGACTGGATTTATCTGTGCCAATTCTACATGAAATACATCGGATTGAAGCAGCGAGGGAGAAGCGTGTTGATATCTGCAAGTGTATTTCTGTTCTGTCACTGAATATTTGAAATCATAATGTGTGAAAAATA
Source organism: Megalonaias nervosa (assembly GCA_016617855.1). Taxonomy (NCBI): domain Eukaryota; kingdom Metazoa; phylum Mollusca; class Bivalvia; order Unionida; family Unionidae; genus Megalonaias; species Megalonaias nervosa. Next base: position 41,522 of record JAECUM010023216.1, on the reverse strand, counting down.
TGAAATCTTTCAATTGCAATTATCAAAAAGATGCTATGGAATATATTGTTTATTTCATTTTGAGTGCGGTAAGGAGGCTGTAATTGCACTGGAAATATAGTCGAAATTACAATACTGTTTCGAAATGTGTATTCAAGCTGAGAACCCATGACATGGCTCGTGTAATTCGGATTTGCAGAACTAAGAAAGTACATTTTGAGGAAATTCAGGATGTAAAACTGTAAGTATATTTTTTGCTATTCTTATTACCAGCTAAAGAAGACAGTTTATGCCTTGTCACTTGCATGTTATTTGTAAGGACCCTGTCTGGCGTCTATAGCTAGCCTAAATCTGAAACACTGTATCAAAAAAGTTAACGCGGAATGTGCCAAAGCAGCTGATATGTGGCAGTCCACGAAACGTCTGCTTTAGTTCGCTCAGAAACAAATTTAATCAACCAAAATGTAAAGCGTCTACTACGAGAGTGTGCATGATTTGTTTACAAAGTAGTTCCTAATACGCTATTGGGCACACGTGAGTTCAGCATGAAGTTGCACGTGAGTTAAATATCGTAAAATATTGCACGATTCTGACAATGTAAACTTAACGGAGAAACAAATGAGCATATAATAATAAATATTTCGAATGATTGGTCACGGGGTAAATTTTTGACTGGAGAGACATCCATGTTTTGTTTCCATGTTTCACCCTCGTTATTTACATTTTTGTAAAGTAAGCACGAGTCTTGCTGGATACCCAAAAGGACGATTCGAGGGCAGAAACAAATGTGAGCCAGCAGGTTCGAGATTAAATTTTGGCCAACAATGTCAGAGAGCGGATGTCCATTTTTCCCTCTGTTTTTATGTTTTACTGACTGTTTATTGTGAATATTTCTATTTTATTTAAATCAGTTCGATCATCGTCCACTTTTCCATTCAATAAAGTAACATATGGGGCACTATTGTTAACACCTTGACACCTTGAATATGAAATATCCCCTATTTTTATGTTGTATAGTTGTTTTAAATGGGGTTGAAATTACCTGCTTAATATACATGTGTGTGTGTGTGTGTGTGTGTGTGTGTGTGTGTGTGTGTGTGTGTGTGTGTGTGTGTGTGTGTTCAGCTTCCACCATACTCTAATCAAATAGTGCTTTACTAACAAACAGCGCCTCGTTTGTAATTTTCACACCGATATTCCTTAATTTTGTAACACTGTAACATAATTTTAAACTTATATTTCTTTATGTAATACTCTTGAAGGTCACCTAATGTTTTAAGGCAAACGTATTCCGTTATTTAAAGAACATCGTCATTATGTTGTTTACAAGTTTACGTCTCTGGCATGATGATGCTGTCAATATCGTTCCAAATTGATATTTTGGAACATTTAATTTGTGTTGATAGTGGATTTTTTTCTATGTAATTTACAACTGAAACCTCCTCATGCACTATATCTATTGAGTTATCTACAGTGGAACATAGTCTATGCTTTCTGATAATCTTCTGCTGTAAACAAAATAATGCAAAGATTTTTTCAGATATCTTTCTGTCTGTGGTATCTATTTATTTCTGATGACGCAAATCTTTAAACATTATATGATTTCAGTTACATGTTTGATGTAAAATAGCTCAACAGTCAAACACATTTACATATATATCAATTTCATTTCTTTAAAAAGACCTTTTAAATATTCATTCCTGTCAAATATAAATCTTTTACTTTCACTTACTTTAGGTTCAAAATGTGAAATCAACGTTTAGTGACGTTTCACTGCTATTAAATACAATAATAGGCATTGAAATTATCTAGACTCTACTTTGTCACCATCCTCGATGATTCTTTTTTATGTCATACGGTAAAGCAAACTTAAGTTTTTTCTTAACCAAATTATCAATCTTTTATAATAGCTGTCTTCTTCAGATATGATTCAATGTCAATATCATTAAAATATTTACATAAATGTTGGCTGTTACCTCCATAAAATATATACTAATTTTAAATTTTTAATTCAATTAATGAATTTCTAATTTCGTTATCATTCTGACTATTCAGCTCATTGAATTCATTCTCTTTTTATTTTTATTTTTTTTTGGGGGGGGTAGGTAGGCGGTGTAAATTTTTCTTATTTGTTTTCATACTGATGCATGAAGTATTGAAGTCTTTATTTTGTTTTAATTTACGGTAAATATTTGAATGCATAGACCAATTAATAAAGCAAAGAGAAGACTTTCTTAAACTTATAAGAAGGTATTATAAAGTTGGGGTGCAACGATATAGCTATATGTTGCAGTTTGCTCTTTTGGCAATGCATACCGCAGTATAGTTTTTTGTATCGCGATGTTTTCACGGTCTTGCTTTTATCCAGCAAATCCCTGTATACTTGACCAATTTTTCCAGTTTAACTAACGAACCATATCTTTTCTCAGATGCACGCTTAGCAGGAGACTGCAAGAGAATGTAAAACGAGATGCATAGTACAGTTATTCTGCCAAAGTTTAATTGGCGGGTTGAGGGTGGGGTAGGAGTGGCAAGTAAAGACCCGGGCTATTTTTTCAGTTAAAATAATAATTTATCAACTTCACTTTGCCTCAGATATTTATGTCCTGCTCACAATGACACTAAATGAACAGTGCTTAAGAGTCCGTGTTCGTAAATATATCAATACTACTAAAATAAGTTATTTTTGTATCCAAAGCCAGGAATATAATACAACAAAGTATGCAACATCTGTTGTTATGATTGATATTTAAGCTTCAGAGAATAAAAAGTGAGCAAAACATTTAAACAAATAGTGGCAGCATATGATGTTTTCAATGAGAAATACATGGTCGGTCAGATCAAATTGCTTACGTCGCGTTGTCTTCCTTTTCTTGTCTCTTAATATCAATTAACGCTGACTCATATTTCAAGTTAGCTGACTGATGTGTAGACTCAAATTTTAATTTTCAGAAATTGATTTCTTTTTTTTTAAAAAAAATGTATTTTGAAATTATTCCCAACAAAAATGCAAAAAGTGCAGTGTGGGAATGTTTTGGTTTTAAAAAGGAAGAGTAGTGGCGAATTGAAGAAGGTATTGCCGTATGCAAGAAGTGCAATACTGAGGTACGTAGCGGTGGAACTAATAGTATAGGTACCCATCTAACTTGACACCACAAGATGACAGGGTTGACATCATCAAAAGCTGGGTCATCGGGTGGCACTACTTCAACCTTGCTGAAAAGTGACAAAAAGACAATTCCGGAAATGTTTGCAGTTGCATATTTATATAAAGACGTTATGGTTAGATTTATTGTAAAATATCTCCAAGCTTTCAGTACTGTTGCAAACGATAGCTTCAAAAACAAATGGTTAGGGTTTTGGACCCTCGATATGACTTACCGTCGCGCATGTATTTCTCCGAAACGGTGGTGCCGGACATGCAGAGACATGATTAAAACAAGTTTCATGAACGTGCCTGTAGCACTTACCACAGATGGCTGGACCAGTAGAGCCAGCGAATCTTATCTGAGTATAACTGTTTCGATCCTGGGAGCTACATTCTTTCGTTCTGCAGACCTGTGAGCTTCTAGAGAGTCACACTGGTTTGAACATCGCTAAAGTATTAGTTGATGCTGTTGAGGAATGGGGTCTCTGCAAGAATCCTCCCTTAGTGACGGACAATGCCCCTAATATGGCTGTGGCTGTTTCGGAAGTCCAGATGCAACCTTAATATAAGCTGTTATATTTACACTCTAAACCTCGAAGTGGGCCGAGCGTTAAATATTAGCGACGTGTCTTCAATTCTTGGTCGTAATAGAAGGATTGTATCATTCTTTCACAGGTGCAATACAGCTGCTGCTGTAACTAAAAAACGTAAACTCGATTCAAGACGCATGCACCAGATGGAACGCCGCTATAGACATGATTGAAAAGTTCCTGGGATTACAGCCCGTTGTTCATGCTGTTTTAGTTACTAAGAAAGTAAGAAACAACGCCAGCGACATCAGTTCATTGTCGTAGGATGATTTAACTCTTGCCGTGCCGAGGAAATTTTGAACTGCCTGCATCCGTTTCTAGAAATTACAAAAACTATGAGCTCGAATAAGACACCTATGATATCACTTATACTTCTATTCTAGAAAAACTCCTGTTCGTTACGTTAGCTGCCAAGTAAAATGACTCTGATATTGGCAAACAAATGAAAAAGGCTATTTTTGATGACTTGTCTTCCATGTAAAAATATACTAGAAATAACTATAATAACTTTGTATTTTTAATCGATCTAAAGATTTTACTATACATAAGTTAAAGTCATAAACGGAATAAAAATACCAAAATAGTAATACATAATTTTATATAATTTAAAACTGCACTATATTTTGTCAAGCTACTTTAGCGATAGCGAGAAATAGTCCACAATGATGCTCGTCCGTCCATTTATATGTCACAGACTGTTACGTTTTTATTCACAAGTTTACACATAGTTGCATATTACATTGACACGGACGGCTTAACAGGTTGACAGTGGCCGCTGGCCATTAGAATTCATGTCGTTTTTTGAGCTATATTTTGTTAAGTATAGAAAGAACCAGTCGTTTCTGCAGGAATTCACACTATTAGATCCTCGATTCAAGTCAGTGTGCTTGACTAAACAGGAAACGTTCGACACATCCAATCGACTAGCTTTGGAAGCATCATTAGGTAACTAAGCTGTCAGCATCAAACATGAGCCTGGGACATCTTCTCAGCCATAGCTTCCAGTAGATCCATCCTTGCCAAAAATCGTTGATACTTGTAAGTTATTGTATTTTGTTACTTTGTTGTTGCATTTGCTAGTCCTTTTGGATTACTGAGCGCAGACACTTCATCTGAAAATGGAGTTCCAATTAGGGCGCTGCTAGGGGGCGTGAGAGGCGTTGCAAGCCCCATTACCTTCCCAAAGAAATTTATTAAAACTGAATCTGCCATTTTTGTTTCTTTGCTTGTGTTCTGCAGTTCTTAAAGGATTCCCTTTTTAAAATTTGTCTTTTTTCTACATGAGCATAATGTTCTCATTGAGCCCCCCCACCACCACCCCACCCCGTAAAATTGTTCAATGACTAATAAAGCCGTATTTAGTGTGTCATTTTATTATTACATTACTACGTTTAATGTGAATGAAAACCTTGAAAGGGGTAGGCCTACTGAAATTCATTTTGTCTTATTTTTTAAGCAGACGAGGTTAAAACAGATGAACTACTTCTCTCTGAGACTAAGAGCCCTCCACTACTGGACTTGCGTCGATTTGGGGTGACGTAATTATTGTCTCGGAGGACAAGCCGACCGAATTCAGACTTGACAGAGTGAAGCATGAGGTTGATTTGTTCAAAATTGAATCCCTAATAATGTTGAATGGGGATATTTTGAAATGGTGGAAAGCTCAGCTCAGCTGTACACGTTTCCCTCCTTGCACAACTAGCTGGGAAAAGGCTTTGCATTTCTGCGACTTTCGTGCCCTTAGAGACAGTCTTTAGCAGACCTACAGCAGGAGGCGTTGTTACTGCACAGAAGGCTGCTTTGAATTTAGACGTTGTTACCACATAGAAGGCTGCTTTGAGTTCAGACGTTGTTACTGCACAGAAGGCTGCTTTGAATTCAGACGTTATCGATATGCCAATTTTCCTCGAGAAAAATATACAATGACTTATTTCGTGTCTTGCTAAAAATCTAAAATATATAGTTTAAGTGTGTGGAGACTTTTAAAACAATGCTCCTGTATTAAAATATAGATAAACTAGAAACACAGCGAGATTTTTATTTGCTGATAATTTGACTGCTTTCAGGTGTTTATAGACTTGCTTCTTTTTATGTTAATTTTATGTTCATTTGACAACTTTTTGAAGTCTTACATGGTAACGTCACTGTCACGAAATTGTATAAATCCCTTGTTATTTATTAAATACATGTACTCGGGTTTCGTTTTTTGTGTACAACAATGCCCGAGGGTGATTTATGTATATTGTACAATATTTCAAAATATTGAGTTCGGTTCATCCTGTGCCGCACGTGCGAAGTGTTTTCGATGGGAAAAACAGATATTCATCAAGCGCACAGATGATGTATAGGGCTACATCGTCTGTGTATAAATACCTCACCGTAGACGAAAACATTACACTACGGTAACGTCTTGTCAGTGAGCAGTCTACATAAGGACTTGCAGATCTCCAGCTGTAAAGGTATGTGAGTAATTTATTAATTTCTTATGTATATTATAGGTTATAGCCATTATACTACCACGTTTTTTATATTTTCTATGTAGCTCCGGTTTGCATAGTATAATGCAAATATTTTCTATTTTTGTATGCGACGTAACAGGAGATCTATATTAGCGATAATGTTGCATTTTATTAAGAAACGTTTAGTACCATAGGATTCTTATCGGACACGTGTAGGTTCACTTCTGAACCTATTTATTGCTTTGTAATCTTGTGCCGATAATGTAATTTGTATAACTTACTGTATATAACGTCTTTACGTGTTATCGTATATGCCCGTGTCATTCTTAGTACACGGTATTAGATTTATTTTCCGCTGATCAGAGTTGACGGGGTAGCAGCTGTAGAGCTGACCATAAAGCTGACCATAGCAGCTGTAGAGCTGACCATAGCAGCCATAGAGCTGACGACAGAGCTAGTTGAATAGCAGCCGTCGAGATGATTGAGCAGTGTTTTGCTGGTTGAGTAGTAGGTGATCGGACGTTGCTGACCGATTGGTGGGCGCTGATTGCCTGATTGACCAAGTTATTGAATGGTGGTCGGTGATCACCTGTAAAGCTGACTGCTTGATTGACCAGTGTGACTGGTAGCCAAGTATTCTAGTGACAGAGTGTTTTGTATAACTCCATACATATATTCTTTTAGCGTGTGCTAATTTTGGGGTTTGTTATACCCAATGTTTTGGGACTATAAAGATATTTTGTATGATATCTGTCCCATTTTTTTACATCATTGTACTATTTGAGTAAAGTACATAATTTTTCACTATTTGAGTAAATACGTCATTTTTACTATGAGTAAAGTACATCATTTTTACAATTTGAGTAAAACACATCATTCTTTTCGTCGTGTAAAATTACTGTGAATCATTAACCTTTGTCCTTGTACTGTGTAAAATCGTTTACTTGCATTCACATTTATGTTACATTATTAGGTTCGTGCGGATTGTTAATTTGTCCAGTAATTGGATCTTATACACGCACGTATTAATCATAATTCTTTTTTCATTTGAGTCATTCATCAATAAACATTGTATTTTATCAACCATCATTAGTGTTTTGTTATAAATCCGATCCCAACCCGGCACAAACAGCTATTACGATTGTTGGAGTTATTTTTAATACCTTAGAATTTTCAGGAATTGTTTCAGTCATTTTATCAAAATGATACCAGAAGAAGGAAAAAAAAATCGATGAATTAAAAAAAAAATACACGGTACAATTATGGAAGCATCGCAGAAAACAAACTTATGATTTCAACGTAAACTGAGCAAAAGTTATTCGATTAGCTGAAGGAAAGATTAAAGGAGCACGATCTGGTTACTCAGAACTTATATAATTATGATGAATGGTTCTTTCTTAATTGTTCAACTTGTTTTTATAATCTTGTCTTTGTATATGTTTTATGAGTTATTTAATATCGTGAAGCGCCTAGAGCTTCTAAAGATTAGGCTCCATACAAAATTATTATTATTATTATTATTATTATTATTATTATTATTATTATTATTCCGTTTTAAATAAACGTAGACAACCTAACTGTATGCATACGGCAATATTACTAGACATTTTTTTTATCCCGGATATCGAGCGTACTGCTCTTACATGATAATGACTAGACTGAGAAGGATTAAGTTTTAAATGGCCAGTGCTGATAATTGCTGGTGATAACTTGGATGGACACATGTTGAGTTGACAGGGCTGATAATTGCTGATGATAACTTGGGTGGACACATGTTGAGTTGACAGTGCTGATAATTGCTGGTGATAACTTGGATGGACACATGTTGAGTTGACAGTGAATAAATGACAGCGATTAACTACTAATATTTAGTTGTTAGATCAGTGGGGAAATTCTATGCATTTGTTTTTGTGATTTCAAAAGGTATGCGAATTCGAAGTTAAATTTGCAAATATCAAGGGGATCTTGGTTGGTTGCTTGGTTTGTTTTGGGTTTAGTTTTGTTTTGTTTCTTAAATTAGGCATTTTGTGGCCGAATTCAATTTTTTGTAAAAAAATGTATCTTGAGGGTAGGGTCTTTATTTTTACAACAATTCTAATGGGGACGAGGTAATGATTGTGATTTTTGAAAATGAAAATAAGGTAGATTATGGCTGATATAAGGGGATTACAGTTTTAAATAAACTCTTTTATCGTTATTTTTTTCTTCATAAAAACTATGTATTACAAACAATAACAAATTGTCTCATGTGGGTGGGGGAAGGGGGCAGTGCCGGATTAAGGTCCTTGTGGGCCCTAGGCACTAATACAACGATTGACACTGCCTTTGACTGCCCTTTTGTGTAGACACTTTTTAGTAACATGGTGTTCATAGGTGCCAGACACAGGGCCTACTGTGCCTGTTGGATATTACTGCCCTGGTGTGGTTAGGGGAGCTGATTTTGAAAAGTGAAAATAAGTCTGTTAATGACCTGATGAACGACATTCAGGGTATATACTGGCACGATTGATACGTATACAGATAGACATACAGACGGACAGAAATAAGTAGATTGATACACTGATTAAAGGACAGATAGATTGAAAGATTGAGTGGGTGAGTGAGTGACTGGGCGAATGAAACAATGATCGAGTGATTGATGGATATATAGCAGAACACATTTAATTATAAAAATACTCACCTTGTATCACCAGGTTTCATATTCTGTTGGTTACATTCTACATTGCTATGTTTTCCATTCTACATTGCTGTTTTCCTAGACGAAGTATGTGACGCACTGTGCATGTAACGGTACAGATAACGTTTTCCAAATGTTCCGGCTAATGTTTAATTTGTACATCAAAGCGTCCATAACCACTCTAATTTGACTGCGAATCAAAATTCCGTGATCTATCCCAATTAAAAGTATCAGGAGTCCCTTTCACACGCATTCAACAGAACGCTTCTGTCCTTCGAGATTTTCAAAATAAATGGTGTCTGGTGTGAAAAACTTATACTAATCAAATTTTCGTTTCCTTACATCATAGTTCCACATGAATGTCCCGCGGGAAATTTAACTCAGTCTAATTCTCTCACTGAAGACCAGTTGACATCAATTACATTCATGGATCAATGTTTACATAAGTAGGCCAACATTTAACATGTCTACCATTTATTGATACAGACAGACTACGTACTAACAGTACCTTTACTTTGTACAACAGTACAATAACGAAAGTTGTATGTGCTGCTATTTACACACGCTGTTGTTACAGATATAAAAACAAACCGTGTTTACTTCCAATGCATCAATTACAGATGCAACCGTCTACATGCAAAAATGTATGTTTATCTTACTTGTTCGACAAGTTACAGCTCGGCTATTTATAGTGTATGCAGTTCTGGTCATCGTATGCATCCCTTTATGTGACAGCCCATATATGGATAATAATATACGTGGCCATAGATAAATTCAGGTAATTCAGGGATGTGAAAAGGATTAGTATAAGCAATGGATGTGACATATTCACTGATGGATGATGGATGGATTATACAATAACATTCGTACTGCACAATGTAGGTATCAAAAATAAAAAATAAAAAATTAACAAAACAGATCTGACAGCTGACCATGCAATTACACAGAAATGCTGTAAAATTTAAAACTGAAGAACGAATTGTGTGCTTCTCATAAATAATCCAGATATGCATAAAATCTAGTTTCCTTTCTACGCTGTAATGACAGTGAATGGGATGTGGCTGTACGGAAATGTTGCGACAAATTAATAAAATTTGGTCTCTTGTTTTACATTAGAATTCTTGTTTCTGTCAAAGTCTGCTATCATCGGAATTGTTCTGTTCTCTCGTTAATATTTCTCCTTCTTAATGATTCTTGTTCCAATTTTATCGAGGTCATTGATTTATAGAGAACTTCATGAAATCTAATGAAAATCCATTTTGAACATCATAGGTAGATATATAGATAGATGGGGCGCAAGGGTGGATGGATATATCAATAGAACGCATTCGATGAAGATACTTAATACAAACCGATCGGAGGCAGTGGATCAGATTTTCAGGTGGTGAGGCTACCACGTGGAAAAGAACAATTTTATTAAAGTATGGAGCGGCCAGTAAGTCCTATAGTCATATGTGGCAGAAAAGGGGGTCCAGCTCTGTCCCCTCTGACTTTCACCCCACTCACTCGATATTAATTATAACTTTAACATCTCCCATACATAAGTCACTGGAAGGATTCGTGCTAAAAAGTTCCGTTTTCAGAACGAGATTTTCCTCACTTTGAATACTGAAAAACAAGCATGCCATCAATACTTGTTTAAACAGTTCACTTAATTTTTATTAAATAATAAAAATAGAAGCCATTGTTTTAGTGACGCTTGCTGAATCTCTAGGTTTTATTAATTAGGCGAGGTCTACCAAAATCAAAAAAATAGACCTGAAGTGTTTTGCATCCAGCGTGGATGTAACATCGCTCGGATATCATTTGTAAAGTTTTTCGCTTACTTTTTTCTTTTTTTCTGCACATCATAACGAGCCTAGCTTTTACGATCTGTGCATAGAGTATTTGATGCATTGGTGTTTCGAAACGTCAGAACAAAATACCATCTCTTTGATGCACAATTCAGAAAATGCGTTTCTCGTAGTTGTCTTAACTTTTTAAACACCCTGACCACAGTCAAAACGTTCTCGGCCTTTCCGTTTAAGTCGAGAAAGAATCTTCGATGTAACTCGTCGCCAACTAGATTTTGGTTCTCTTTAAATGCAGTATAGATGCCGAAGGAGAGAAAATCACAACCGAAACATGACTGGCTTTTATTGTTGCAATATATGTGGTGCACTTCACCAAACACATGAATTTTATCTCCATTTTTACTTCCGAGGTTATTTAATGCCCTGATGGAAATAACCGAGTGATGCTCCAATCGACCCAGACCAGTTAGCAGTGTACCATACCTGGGCCGTGTTTTGGCTTTGGCGGCGGTTGGACCAATAACACGTTTCATTTTAATGTTATTTGGTCGGGCGTTTTGGCGACCCTGTTTGTCGTCATTCGTCACAATAAAATGTGGTTGAGGTTAAAATTAGGTTCAACAGAACGAAACAAATGTACACATTTATATAAGTACCGATTACCCAATTTGAGTAAAGCGCGTATCGAATCGAGAAAAAGCGATTACTGAGTATAAAATAAAGAAAAGGGAGTACTGTGTCTGGAAAATCGAGTATCGAGTCAAGAAAAGTGGGCATTGGGTTTAAAAATCTAGCATAGAGCATAAAATAGCAAGTAACAAGTATCGGAGAGAGAGAGAGAGAGAGAGAGAGAATGAATTAAAAATGAGAAAACAAAACTGCAGAAAGAGAATATCAATATGAGACAGACGAGATTTTCTGCACTTTCTAATTATTAGTTCTTGTCTTGTATGATCGCCTTTCGTATAATCCCCTTATCATACCCCTTTCGTATAATATTCTTATTATACGCCCTTTCGTATAATACCCATATTATACGCCCTTTCGTATAATACCCATATTATACGCCCTTTCGTATAATACCCATATTATACGCCCTTTCGTATAATACCCATATTATACGCCCTTTCGTATAATACCCATATCATACGCCCTTTCGTATAATACCCATATTATACACCCTTTCGTATAATACCCTAGATACAATTAATAATACTCTTGAAAATTCAGAAAGAAAAGTTTATAAACAATGTCATTTATTTCTTTATTATTCTTCTATTCTTTAAAGGGTCGAAATTTTAACTTACCTGCTCTCATGGATCATTTTTGTGGGAGAGGTGCCAGCGGTAATTCAGTAGAATGTATGACAAAGTATCATATTTGGGGTTGGTTGGTATTTTTTTTGTCTAAACGTTCATGAACAATGCCAGTTTTTTTAAGAAAAGATGCTGTAACTAACAGGAAAATCAGTTGATGTATTCTTTCTCGGCATAAGAGAAGTCTTGAATGTTTTATCTTAAATGTGATTTCAAACCCGTCAAGGTGACGAAAATTAATGATGTTTACGGTAGACGTTGCTGTACTATATGGTGCATTTATTCTGATATGCACACACAAATCCATCATGAAATGAAACAAATTATGTGCAGAGTTAAGGTCGAAGCCAGAGTTCATTTAAGAACATTTTATTCAATAGATCGGTCTGAAAATAGTAACAAAGTTCAATTTAAACAAGTGCGTGCTACACTGTACAATAATACCGTGGAGCAAACAACAAAGCGGGCCCGAGTGGCCTAGTGGTCTAAAGCGCTCAGCGTTACTGATCACTGCCATCTCATCTGTCTGCGTGGGTTCGAGTCTCGGGCTCGGCCAATATGGGTATGTGAGAAAGCTTGCCAGTAGCTTCTCGTGGGTCGGTGGTTCTTTCCGGGGTTTTCCCGGGTTCTTCCTCCACCATTAATACTGGCCGGCATGTATAGCCTCTTGTGCTGAAAAATGGCGTTAAACCCTCAAACAACAAAACAAACAACAATGAGATCGTCTGCGAATGTACTAGAAGAAATCTGTACTAGAAGAAATCTACACTATGTCTACTGAATGGGAAAAGGAATAAACTCCATTTTAAAAGTGTGTATATATATATATATATATATATATATATATATATATATATATATGCTCATTTTTGTCTCAGTTAATTTTACAGTGTCAGAATCGTGCAATATTTTACGATACTGAACACCCTGATATTGCACACACGTTTACGTCACGTGTCCCTAAAAATAGTATAGTGTATTAGGAACTACTTTGTAAACAAAACTATGTACTCTCACGTAGTAGGCGAATTGGGTTTTGGTTGATTATATTTGTTTGTAAATGAACTAAACAAGATGCTTCATCCATTTGAAAGTATAGATGATAAAGTTAACGATGTGGACGAGTTCAGTGAGTCAGAAACGAAACTTTCAAACAAACACACGAATGAACGTAATATGCACATTGTCAATAACAAACGCTAGAGACGCAGTAATTGAAAATACCGTTCTGATCATTGAAACAGTTATTTAGGAGAAATATTCTGTTACGAATATGTAATTTAATTACTTGTGTGTTAATTTTAAATTCTTTTTTATTTTATTTTTGTATCATTACATTATATTGTAATAATTATTTTCACGGGATCTGATACTTTTGAAAGAGATATTGTGTTTATATAAAACGTAGTATGGCCCGCATAAGCACGATTTTTGCATGCCATGGTTTGTCGATTTAAGTAAACACTACGCGAAAACGATTGATTATTGCCAAGGTCATTTTTCTGGCCCACGTGAGATTGCATTGTTTATTGCGAAATAGCCACGCGTTCCATCGTGCGCGTCTGAAATGACGTCTTAGTTCAGTTTAAAAATACTCAGATCCCCGTGAAGTATTCAGTCGTACAATATATCTTCAAGAAGAAGGATATATTTCTATTAGATGCCGTAAAGAGTTGTATTTTTACATCTTTGGAGCTCGAGATGTTTTATCATAGATGACAGCTTGTTCAGAAGTTCATCTATATTTTAGAATATTATAATTTATTCCCTGGAGAGCTATACAAGTGACAAAGACATTCGATGGAAATTTATTCTAAATTGAAACATTACAAGTTGTGGTTCAACGTGGAACTCTTGACATTCGTATAAAGACTTCACCTGACCTCATCATCCTCCATCTTGGAACGTCATCAAGATTCGAACCTGGATTCAGTTAAAACTATTTAGTGATAGGACTTGTATTTATTTAATACTAGGATAAATGTTTGGATTGTCTTCACTAACTGTAAGTCCTATTTTCTATTTTCACCTTTTCACCTTGTTTTCTAGGGAAATAAATTATTTTTGTTAAAATTTACAAAGCTTGTTGGTTTCACACTTTTCTTTTGTTACTTTTTAACGAGCCTATACGTAACAATTCGCAAATAAAATGGTTCAGACTATGACCAGTGCTCTCTATGGTCTATGCAACTATAGCATAGAAAAGCATATTGAGGCCAAGGGCTACGGCATAAATATCAGAGACATACCATTTTAAAAGTCTGTCAAAATACTCGATTCGAGAAAAACATGCAGCTGAAGGTTTTGGAAGGAAACAAAGAACATCAGAGCCAATAAGCGAAGACGACGAAAACGTATTATTTCAACTGGCTAAATGGACAGTCGCACAACATCTGCTTCGCAATTTTTCTTGTATAACTATTTTGATACAATGTGAGGCTAGCGATAGAAGACACACACTTTGATACAGGTCATAGATGGGTCCCTCCAACAGTGAGATGCAACTGACAGGGTGTAAAGATGTTTCTTTAGCTGATAATAAGAATGGTAATAAATATACTTAAATTTATGTATCTTGAATTTCCTCAAAATGTACTTAGTCCTGCAAATCCGAATACACACCGAAACTGTACGGAATTTCGAGTACATTTCCAGTTGTAAGCCATTTTCCTAATTGACCCAATAATTCAGTCCACCATAATCAGAAAAGCAGAATTGAATTGGATCAACATAAAAACAAAATCCATCCATTCCAGACCAAATGGGAAAGTTGTTGTGACTACTGTTTGAGTGGCGACGAAATTCAAAGGTCACTGGGCTGTGCTACGTGCGCGTTAATATTGTTATTGTGCATGATGTATCTACGGTTTTGTATGTATTTTGAACACAACATAAATTCAATTACTTTGTTTCTTGTAGAGTATTTTTTATAATTAATCCTTAAGTATAATAAGAAAATGAGTGTATAATAAAAAGGTTTCTGCATTTCTATGGGAAAATATGAACTCGTTTCCTCAGATCAATATTGTACTCTGAGTTCGTGTAGTAATTCATCCGAGAAAAAACTTGTTCATATTTTCCCATACAAATGCAGTAACCCATAAATACCACGAGACGTATAAATTCTTTCATTCAAAGGAAACTCGGCAAGCCTCGTTTCATTTTAACGAAAAAATTATACAAAGAATGGTAAATCAAAGATAAAGCATAAATACTATACATTTAAATTATATCACATACAAATACACACACTTACAATTCCAAAACAGTTACAGTTGACTACAGGCAACTTCGTATTTATCTACAGTGTTAATATAATCAATGGTACAAAGTTGCAATAGCCTGTCGACACTATAGGGAAAATTTGTTACGAGGAACACATACTGTTACGTATTTAATGCTTTGTTGTTGTTGTTTCTTAAACATATAATGTTCTAACAATCGATTATTATTAAATATTAAAATGTTCATAGGCCGCCCCCGCCTTCTCTCTCTCTCTCTCTCTCTCTGGATCATCGTACAAAGCAATGTCGCGATCTCAGAGCCAAGGAAACATGTTGCGTACAAATCATCATTATCTTAAAATATAATCTACAATCATGGACACAAATTAGCTATGTAATATGTTGTTTAAAAATGATCGTTACAATCAACATTCATGGACTAAAATGAAACAAACATTGCAGATATACATAACACTTTTTGACACAAGATAATGATATATGATGATTTACAGGCTTAGAAGTCTGTCACAGCATCCCACGGTCTGCTGGTCGACAAGGTTTTTCACAAGTGCTCGGTGGATCAACCTGGATTTCATCGGGAAAGTGACCACAGAACATAGTATAACAAATACTACAGCCGATACGAGAAGGATCTTCTGAAACAGAACTATCAGTGTTTTTGAAATAAAATTTGCATTAGGAATACAAGACCACATGCTACCAAGACCAGCTGGATTTTATTACATCAATGACATTACTAAGAAGTGTCGCTATTTACTGTTACGCCCTGGATATTTTAAGAGGACGAAAAATTACATTGATCGGCCGCCAAGCTAATATAAAACAATCAAAAGTGCCATACCAAAATTGCGACAAACTGTATCTGAATTAGAGAAAGAAAAAAGCCAATAGTATAAAGTGTATAACTTAGACTCAAGCAGAATAATGGCAGCATACAAGCGCGAACACTACCCTAAAGTAAAATATCTCACAGGTTGGAATATAGAAGACGCGAGATGTACGATACAAGAAATTGGATCATTAAATACCGCATAAAAATTTCTCAAGGACGCCCTCAAAATAATATATCAGACATCAAAAGAACATCTGGTGTTTGTGTGATCTGGATTTTTAACGTAGCTTTAACAATTTTTCAGTCATATCGCTACGATGTCTGCAGTGTGGCAGTTTATAGCGATGTCTAGCACTGGGACATCATGCCGCAGACATGTAGCATCATGTCCCGCCCAGTCACCTTATGCTGACACCAGGCCGACCAGTCCTAATACTAACCTCCAAGCGAGGCAGCTGTTAGTACCATTTTTATAAGTCTTTGGTATGACTTGGCCGGGAATCGAACCCACGACCTCCCGCATCCGAGGCGGACGCTCTAACCACTAGGCCACCGGAGCCTCTGGACCACTTTGATTCTTTTTGCAGAGATCGCAATCGAACAGGAAAGTATCAGACACAGACAAGAAGAAAATTATAATAAACTTGGCAACAAGAAGTCGTTATATAATTTTGTCAAGACAGTATCGACGGTACCAATTTTTAATTCATGTTAACATTTTATTTTTCTCACTGTTGTTTAGCAGCAATCAATCATTTCAGTGCCAACGCTTTTACTTTGAAAGCTGCAGTGCTGATATTTTATTTTTGCATAAATTGTTTCATACTTGCTTACACACACTGCGCTTAGTTCGATCACGATGTTGTCCACGATTCTGAATTCTTTAACGAGATCTGCCATGCTAATGCGGTGTCCAAATTTGGATTAGAATTGTGTACGTGATGTAAGTGTACTTGCACATAGCGATTTTGTTTTAAAAATATGGCTCCGTTTTTCTAAATGCGGTCTGATATAATTAGATTAAATGGATTTAGAAAAGAGACCGTGCTAACAACACCTGCAGCACTAAGTGTTAGCGAAAAGACTTTCAACAAAAACAGTAGGCGCTTGTAATATTTGATAAAATTTTCTTGAAGCAGTTATCTCATTTGCGATAACATCGATACCATGACACAAATTCTTTGGATTTTTCGTTTTCAAGAAGGCTGCTAATGTGATTTAAGTATATGACATATTTCATCGTATATAATTCTTGGCAATCCTTTCTTCACTCTCAGGTCGTGTTTTGGCCTTTGGGTGTATTTCGT
Organism: Megalonaias nervosa; assembly: GCA_016617855.1. Taxonomy (NCBI): domain Eukaryota; kingdom Metazoa; phylum Mollusca; class Bivalvia; order Unionida; family Unionidae; genus Megalonaias; species Megalonaias nervosa. The sequence goes on along the minus strand of JAECUM010023216.1, from coordinate 24,176 downwards.
CCTCTGGTTGTATTTCATTTTCTGGAACATCAGGTGCATCACGCAGAGGCAACTCAAAAATCTTAGTCAAGAACAGATTGTGAAGTGGCTTATTGCTGCCAAAAAGAGAGGTGTGTACTTCATTGTATGGCACTTGTTTGTCCGTTGTATGTCCAAACTCATTTAGTTCCTCTTTTGTAAGCGCACTCAGTGAAGCATCAACTAGGTACATTTGAAATAGAAAAAGAAGACAAATCGAGTCCATCGTGAAACATTTGTAGATTGTAATAGGTTCGCTCTTAAAATCCGGGTACCTGTTGCCACCTAAATATAAATATGCTTGATGACATTGCAGAGTGCCGTAGCTGTTTATTTTTATTTTGTAATCAGCATGTGGTGGAAGATCAAGTTGTGGCTTTGAGGGAAATTCCTCATCTAATTTACTTTGTATTAGTTTATACAGGTTGAGCACATTTCTTTTAGTGGTGTCACCAAATGTATACCAATGTGGTATAACATTCTTTTTAAAATCATTTTTCCTTTGCTCACTACTTTCTACTGCGTTTGCAAAGTTTCCCTCAGGTATTTTTGCCAAGTCAAGTAAGTTGTTTACAGCACAGGTATGTTATAATTAAATTTTATAATGATATGTTATAATGTTATAATTATACCTTAGCGCGTGAGTATAGTCCGTTGCAGCAGAAAAAGTATATCTGCATCGTGTTCATGCATTTTCAACGTACATGATAACATGATAGCAGCCTCTATCTTTTTGAGATGTTCTGGTATGGGATGCTAAGCTTTAGGTTGTGACTGTAGTGGATGCCTTAGATATAATTTGCCAATGATATTTGTATAAAGATGTGGCACGTTTTCTTTCAGCATGTTATAGTGCACCTGCGTCGTCTGTGTCTCATGGAATCTAAATAGTTCCGTACCATGTTCTAATACCTCAGGTGCGTCAGCAAAGTTTACTGGTGGTATAGCTGTTGTAGCAGATGTTTTATCCTTAAGCATATTCTTTCGACCGTCAAATTTTGTTTTAAAGATCTTGATAGCAGCTTGCAGCTCTTTTGTATTATATTTATGTTTGTGGTAGTTAAACTATGATGTAACAAGCTTCGATCGCTTTCAGCAAAATACGTGATAGCTCAGCTGCTGTTTTGTTCACGACGAGCTTGAAATGATTTCTTGCATTTTCTTAAGAAATTATTAACGTGATGCCAATGCAAATGTGTGATAATAAATGTGGCTAGATATTTAATTATCAGGACAGCAAGAGCCTACAAAGCTTTTGTTCTGTATACCTTTTTGTTTCTCTGTCAAATGTTGCAAAAGCTAATTAGTCCTGAACTGACAACTTTCCAGCGCGCTGGAGATCTGCAGCAAGAGCTATGCTATCGTATTCGTAATAGTCTTTGTACTTCATGCGATAATAAAGCTTCTTTGTTCTTTGTGTACAAATTCTGCAATCTCAGTCGCTCTGCCTCAGGCTGCAGGATTAATTTTAGACTTAGTATCATTGGAAGAATGCAGTACCTCGTTTTGTTTATCAGGCAAATCCATGACCTGCAGTATAGTTTATAAGTAATCATAGTATAATCAAAGCTCTCTTCTGATAATGATTCATATTTTCTTTTAATTTGTTTTAGGATTGACTTGTTTGTCCATGCATTCGTTTTGATCGTCTTCGTGTGTTACGTTCGTTTTTCTGCGTTTTCTTATTTTGGAAACCAATGATTGTTTTAGTTCTTTCATTGCCTAACTCATTTATTATACTTCTCTATCTTTTTAGTGAGGATAGCTGACACTTTACCATTACAATACATTTTTACCTATCATAGTTATGAAGCTATTCCTCCAGCTGGTTCGCACACATATTGGCGACGGAAACAAAAATATTCTTCTTTAAGCTTCTACCTGAAATGCAGCTGGATTTAAGGTAAACTGCTTGTAAAATTTTTAACGGCGCCTATGCTAATATGCTTTGTCAAATACACTTTCATATATATATACGTGTGTGTACGTTGTTTACAAAATATAAACAGGCGTGAATATTTTAAAGTATCTGAGACAAGGGTTCGTTGACGTTACAGAAACACAAGATATTCTAAACATCTTGTATTTCGACGTACCTGGATTCGGACGTAACAGCTGTGTATTTCAAAGAAGTGTGGTAGAGTGATGTTTGGTCCAGGTAACAGCATCATTTGACTCTTCCAGGAACCAATTATTCATAACATGGCTGACAAACATTCTGCCCCCAAAAGCAAAATGCCTATGCTGGGTAATCGATCCGAATCCAAAAATTATTGTAGATGCCAGCAGTTGTCCACTCATTTCCTAGTGCTAAGTATGTGAAGTGGCAAGCAAATATGTAGAAGGCTTGGTAGTTGCTGTAAAATTCTAAATGAAGTACGAGCATGAAAGTCACTTCTGTTAAAATATTAGATGACAGCGGTGAAATATGTACAATTGTAATTTTACGCGTTTGATATCAACATACTGTTTTGGGTAACCGGACAATTCGGTGCCGGACAATTCGGCGCAGGGCAATTCGGAGCGGACAATTCGGGACCAAAAAACGGGTAATTCGGAGCGGACAATTCGGAGTAAAAGGGCGCCGACATGCACTCTGTGAAAGATGTAAATAACAAAAAACATCACTTTTAAAATAGTTTTCTGAGTACTTAGCCTATAGTTCTTCTATGTAAGACCAAATATTACAAATAATAAGAAATAATAATTGTAATTTTAACATGTTCAAATGGTTCAACTAACATTTACTGAGTTAATTACTCTAAATGCTAATGTTGTATGCGATCCCTTTGTCTTTGGAAAATAATCGGCAGTCAGTTAAAGTTAATTATAATTATTTCATCTGAAAACATGAAAGTAAATTTTTTTTATCGCGGGCTACAGTTAGTTAGAATTGGAATGCGAATAATGGTCTTGGCTTTGGATTATTGAATACCACACACATTGTTAACTTTAACTGCTCCCATTTGTCCGCTCCGAATTGTCCGCTCCGAAATGTCCGCTCCGAATTGTCCGCGCCGAATTGTCCGCGCCGAATTGTCCTGCTCCGAATTGCCCTAGCACCCTATTTTGTTGCCGCGTCTTTATTGTGTGATGGCACATACACATCGTTTATTATTGCACTCTTCACGTCAACACCTGTTGTGCTAACCTCAAACACGACCGCATTAACATGATTCAAAATTCTAAATCCCTTTGGCGCCTGAACAGTTATTGGACCTTATGCCACCGCAGATGTTCTCAGTAAAAAAAAATCCATCCTGTTTGCGATCATTAAGTAAATCACATCGATTTGCCTTCAGCTAGCTCTGATGTTATTCCAGCAATGGTTCCGCCACATAGCAGCAACACACCGGGTGCAGAAGGCAGCATTTGATTACCAGTGATACTTGATGCCAAATTTCGTCCTGTAGAAAGAAAAAAAACGTTCTCTTGAGAAAAAAAATAATGTTGGCTTCTTTTAGCAAAACCTTTGCGCTTGCATATTTGTCCGCGCATTTTTTGTTGCCGGATCTGTGTTACCTGCAGGCGAGAGCACATTCTTTTTTGTTGCGCCGACATATTAATGGTCTTGTCATAGTGTCACCTGATTTTAGCAAGCGCCTGTTATATCTGCATCTGAAATTGTTTACGGTATCCTTGAGTTGTTTACCTTGCCAATGACTGTACCAAAAGCTGTATCATTACTCACTATATACATACTGCTGATAAAAAATGCACAGCTTGAACTTTGATTCAGATGACGTCAGAAAATCACAACACAATTTGTTGGTTATGCTTGCCATTATCTGATAGTAGGTCGAACTGGTCGAGGCAGAACAAACTTGTTTTACTAACAAGTAATGGACTTAGCTATGATAAAGTAATTTTTTTACATGATCAATCCCAAGATAAATACAAAACACTTATCAACTTAGACGAAGCCGTAAACAGGTCTCATGCAACTATAAGAGCCAGAAGAGACAATGTCTGTATAAGAACGTGATGGAGAGAAAGATTCTATCATAGCTTTGATGACATCTAAATTGATAGGGATACTATGAATAAAATCAAACAATATTTCTCGCTGTCACAGGCTGCTTTGTTTTATATTTTGTCTTAGACAACCGCGTTATGGATTCGATTGCACTCTTGGAAAAGATTGTGCTAAATTTTAGGAGTGCTATCACGAGTGTATATGTGACAACAAACATAATTTTATGGCATTTCATCGCGACGCAGAATAAGTCCTTCAAATGTATCGTTGTTTTGACGAATTTTTTTTCTGCCAGACTGAATATACGATGTAGCTCATATTTATTAAATCATATAGAATAATGCCATTTGTCAGAGTAGGGGATCCCAAACACAGAACGTATATGATGAGAAAATACGTGGAGCTAATTTTGTTGTAGTGATCAAATACTTTTGTCATTGTTTTCATTATTCTATTCACTGTAGTGTTGAAAACAGGTGTTAATCAAATAATAATAATAATACAATAACCCTTGACATTTAGTTAATGTGAATCTAATACATTTTGTTTTCATCGAATTGGTTACATCACATATTATATGAATCTTATGTTATCTGTTAAATCGTCGTTTGCTATATCAACTAGAACTAGTCCCTTACTCTCACTCATGTACAATTCAAAAGCTCGATTTTCATCATAAAAACATAGAGAATCTCCGCTTGATGAATCAAAATTAGTCATAGTGGACCCATTTAAAAACATGAAGAAATTTTTTCAAGACATATTAGTAGTGATTTAATTTTTATGTTTGTTTTATTTTGCGTTACTTTGTTCGATTCCTAAACGGTATGGCGAGCATCGTTGCTTAAAAGAATAAATAGTTTGTAGATCTAGACTCACGAATTTCGTTTGGTTGTATAAACTTAACGTATAGTTTAAATAGATCTACAACTAAGCTATACAAGCTTTGATCTAGACTTTAACGTATAGTTTACATAGATCTACAACTAAGCTATACAAGCTTTGATCTAGACTTTAACGCTTATGATTTAGCAGCGATATCACTTTCATTTTCTTTTTTTTCCCCATACCTGCACAGTATACACTAGCAATCAAATAATCTGTTTATATTTTCTTTTTTCCATACCTGCATAGTATACACTAATAATCAAATAATCTGTTTTAATTTTGTCATACACATTTGTTATAAGACCTGAAACCCATCATCTCTAGAGCATGTTCAAATTATTCCCTCCTATATTTTTTCTCCTTTTATTGTGCAACTTTTAATAACCAGAGCTTGCTCACTAGAATATTGCAAATGTCTAGTTTCAAATATTCACCTGTGCATCAAAGAGCATTAATTATATATTTTAAGAACTTTGATGTTGTTTATCTTCATATGTATCCATTATTGAACATTCAACAACATGTGTAATATGTAACCTCTTATCATGTGTGATTATTAGATCCAACAATAAACAACGAGGATCTCTATATAAATATTAGCAATTATATTATCAATATCTACTTTGTTTCTTGCCAAAATAAAAATTTATTTTTCGCCTGTAAACTGGTGATTAATTTTAAACTCCCGTGAATTAGCCATGTCTGGAAATCCTTCCAGAGTAATGATTATTTTGTATACTGCTGAATAGAAAATATCGAATCGTCAGCCTCAGTGCCTTTCCCAGCGTTGTTAAACTCACTGTCTATGAATCAAGCATGACATCTGTGACGGGTTTATTACCAGCTACATCAATAATTCTCTTGCAAATTTAGTTATGACAAAACTTAATTCATTTCTATACTTTGGTTAACAAAGTTAGCCACTGTACAAGAAGTGCAGGTATCATATAGAAGACAAATATTCTCCAATTCATAATCCTGACTATAGTATAAGTTTTACAGGTCATGAACGCGCATTTGCTCATCTAAAATTAAATATAAATTGTGGTTTTAAAATTTAATACTAATTTTGTTTAACCAAAGATTATTCAGATCGATTATTGAATGCTCTGCATTTAATTGTCATCAAGAAACTTCCAGACGAACGCCTACATGACCTCATGACTTTCAATAGAGTACTGTCACTTCTCTAATATAATTGCAAATCGTAAGTCTTGAGGAAAACGAAAAGGACAGAATGGACATTGATCTGCCAGTATCTAGAAATCTTTACTTCTTAACAAATAGGATAAACGATACCTTCAATACCAGTGTTCAGTACATTAGTTGATCCTGACTTTAACTTTCTTGGTTCATTCACAGTCACCTGCGCCCATCTTTATGTTTTCATACATGTTGGAAACCACAAATCTCTAAGATCAGAAATATTTTCTAAACACTTAGCTTTTTAAATATCACCACTACCATACGAATTTGTTATATCTCTATGAAGCCATCTTTCTAAATTGTTTCCAATCGAATTATTAGTACCTCTATTCACCTTAATATAGTACAAAATAAAACAAAGCAAACGGAAAAGAAAAGAAATAACATATACAATAATTATTAGGCCTTAATCTAGCAATTAGCAGTTGTAATTGTTGTTCATAATTAATGCTATTCCGATTGCATGCAATATATTGACAAGATGGATTAAAATGTTTTACCCCTGGTGTTTTTTTCTTCCTGATTGTGAAAATTGGATATTTTCCCTGTTTCCATTTATTTATCCTCTAACTTAGTTCGAGAGCTGTCATTACAATTGCAACAAATAAATAAAAGTAAAATCATCAAATTTACATGGTCTAAGAATTTTTCATTTGAAAAATTGGCTAACTGCAAAGTATATGATCTGTAACGAAAAATGATAAATTACCGTTTCTGTCATCAATTGGATTAGAAACAAATTTCTGTATCAGACTGGAATAGAACACGTAATCTAGGCTATTATCTAAGTAGTCTTTTGCAATTGAATAAGATGAAAAGTTTAATTTACCGGCTAGAACTTGTTGCAATTATTTGAATTTGCTCTTGTACATGGTCTCTGCCTCTCCATCAAAATAATATATTTCCTATTCGTGCGGTCTTTTCTTACATATCGATGATCTTTCATTTGTTTACCTTGATTGACAAATGATTTCCTCGGATAATCAATATTTTGGATTTCAATATTGCTTGCTTATTTCCTGATGGCATTTTTCATCTCCTTGTATCTCTTATACTCGGTAATTATTTTATCGACAGCTCCGGTGGCCTAACTGGTTAGATCGTCCGCCTCGGATGCGGAAGTTGCTGAGTTTGAACCCCGGCCGAGCCATACCGAAGACTTTTAAAACTGGTACTAACAGCTGCCTAGCTTGGCGCTCAGCATTAAGAGGTTAGTGTATGGACTGGTCGGCCTGGTGTCAGGATAATGTTACTGGGTGGGACATAATGCTACATGTCTGCAGCATGATGCCCCTGTGATTGACATCGCTATAAACTGCCACACTGTAGACATCATAGCGATATGACTAAAATTGTTAAAGCTAAGTTAAAAATCCAAATCACACACACACACACACACACACACACACACACACACACACACACACACTAATTATTTTATTAGATTCCTTGTGAGCTATATCAATATTGCTTATTGCATGATTAATGATGTCATCAATACTGCTTAATGCATTTATACCACATGTCATAATCACAACATGATTTAATGTGATTAAATCGCGTGTCAAAATCACAACATGATTTAATGCAATTATACCACGTGTCATAATCACAGCATGACTTAAAAATTGACTGTATGTCATCTTTTCCTTAGAAACCTAAGTAACAATCCCAAATAAAGCGGCACCAAACCCAATACAAGCTTTAGGAATAATATCATATTGTTGTTCCTGCAAGTCCTAACCAGCTACTGTTAGGTCTATAACATCTGAAACTCTTGCCACACTATTCTCTACCATTTTTAAAAGATGTGCCTTTTAATACTTTCTTCTAACACCTCTGTAGTTATATATCTACTTAATAAAATGATTTTTAATTTGATTGATCTTTTGCAACTTTAAAGTATAACCACTACTTGCTAGAACTGTGGCTTTCTCAATTTCTCTATGCTCACCAGAATTTGTTCCCATACATACTTGAAATTATGTCGATAATAAAGCATCCATTACACATAGCTATATATTATGAATTAATTCGATCAACATTATTTTTAGTGCAATTTCTTTTCTCGTTTATTGTATCTTGATGTCCAGAACCCCCCCCCTCTCTCTCTCTCTCACACACACACACACACACACACACACACACACACACACACACACTTGTTAAATTTAACGTGTTTCAAAGCTATTACCAGTTGAAACAGACTGTTTTACAGGGGTTCTTGTTTTGTACTTAACGATATAAAGTACATATTCACGTAAACATTTATGCTTTGATTTAGTCTAGATCCCCTAGGGATGCAAAGCTCAATCGTTTACGTGGGTCACAATCAACCAGAATTGTACGTAAGCGGGCCGCACTGCAAAAGTTCTGTTTCTATGATGCATAAATACACATGCGCAAAGTGTGTTGGCGGGCTATATGTAATGCACTCTTGGTGTAGGTATTCCTTCATCTGTCAGTACATAGCTGCCTTGTTGAAAAAATAAATACATCCATCCTGTTTTTTCATCTCCTGAGAGTAATAAATTAATTCATCAGTCCCCAGTATTCAACTTGATAATTTAAATGTCGTTTATAAGTACTATTCACATTTGCTGGTGTTGGAACTTTTTGGTCTTGATGTACAGTTTTTTCTTATTCACTTCCATCATTAATCAAATATTAATTTTTTTTCCATTAATGTTTCTTCAGGTGAAATAGTCAAGTTATTACAAATTATATGCAATTGTTTCAAATCTATATTAATGTTCGCTGGATTAAAAATTGATCACAAAAATATACATCATGATTTTGCTATCTTTGGTATACTTTCATAAATTAAATGTCAGCAAAATTTCATATCACTGTGTTCTATATCTGTCAATGATCAGTCATTGTTAAATTTAAAGTGTAAATATAAAGAAAAATAATTAATGATTTGTATGCAAAATGGTTATATTCTGTGCAGCATATATATTATCGTTTTTAATTCATATGCTGTTCCTTTCTCAACTGGAGTAGTAAAGTGAGTTTCAGAACGTGAATAAAGTACACTGCTTCATTTCTTTTCATATAAGTTCATTTATTTATTAAAATTATTTCGCAATCTAAGTTTGATATTTTAAGTGAATTACATTGGATATTTGAATTAACGAATTAATTGTGACTTATGTTTTGTGTTAAGGGGATTGAAACTTCAGTAGAACATAGTAATTTTTAATTTCTGTAATATTTGGTAATAAACTTAATATGGAACTTTCATGACTATAGCTATGGTTAGAAATTGTTCGCTCAACTCGTTTGCTTTGACAGTCAAATGAATTTAATTATTTGAAGTACTAAAGGAATAAGTGATTTCTTGTTTTGTCGAAAGGGGCTTCAGTATAATCTTGATATTTGTAAAAAAAAATTAATAGTGTGGATGGTCAAATTTTGGTTGTCTAAATTATTTGAAGAATTAAAAATGGTGGCTGGTCCGGGTTAATCTTGGTGGCTTATTTTTTTTTTTTTTTTTTAAATGTGAAAGGTTGTACGCATATTAACACAGCAGTTTTGTTGGTGGTCTAGGGTATTTCGACAAATTAAAAATGGTGGATGGTAACGTGTTGGTTGTCCAGGTTGTATTGTTGTTCCTTTTTATATTTAAATGTGGATAGTTATTCATACCCCAAGGTGACTTCGTTTTGAAAAATTTGGAAAATGGTGGTCATACATTGGTATTCTAGGATCTACAGTATAGATATTCCATAGTAAAGAACAATATATTTGAACAGAAGCAGCACATCGACCGCAAACTCGACTGAGTAAGTCAGTATGTACATCCCATACCTATGTTCATACCATTATCTCACATGGTTCGACTACGACAATTTGCTTTAAAATATGTTCAAAAAATGTAGATAATCAACTGCCACAAACGTGAAATAATTTTGAAAGTTAAAATTATACATTTGTTTGCAAATAATGAGCAGCAGAGGAGGTGAACAGACCATTTTTGTTCGAGACCTTATTTATGAAAAATAAACCTTCATACGAAAAGAAATCTTAAGGTCAATAACGTTAAACCACAACCTCTAACTCTAGCTCATTTTGTTACTTTTCTATGACGCTCGTTTTTATTTTTAGGAATGTTTCGTTTACGTGTTGGTCACTCAACGCTGGTCGTTCACCTCCTCTGCTGCTGTAAATTAACCAAAGATTTTATCCAGACCTATACGATATCTAGATCTTGGGTCATGTAAATTTATCGTTATAAATCCGAAAGGAATAGCTTGTGCTTTTGAAAAGAAGTTTTTAAATTTAACCATGTCCATGTCTCCTGAACACCAAGTATAATAAATATTTTGTAAAGTATAATTATCTACTCCATTAAACACAATTAAGATATTGCAATTATCTCTGATCACTTTTGGAATTTGTGTGTATTTCTGAGTTAAATAAATCACGTCTGTAATTTTGTGACGGCCTCGCGAAAATATCCGAGCTGGATTGGATTGTTTGTCCAGCATTACATCATCGTATACTACCAGATTATTGATACATCCATCAAGATCATCTATGGATGGAGCTTCATCGATATCGGTAATAAAATCAATAGCATCATTATCAGGACACGTCAGCGACTTTGCATTTTCATTAAAATCTTTATGTACTTTGTAATCATCTTTGATCATCTACAGATGGTGCTACTAAATATAATTTATCCCACTTGAGCCATCGCATTATCAGATTAAGTAATAATTGCGTTTTACCAGACCCAGATGGGCCAAGTATAATTGCTCTGATAGAATTTGGTAGCGCTGGATGATGCTTGACTGGCTCTTGTTTTCGTGTCGCTGAGAAGTCAATTATATCCATATAATAATAATATGGATTTATATTGTGTTCGATGTAGAGCACCCACCCATACCAGTGGATTAACGACAATAATAACAAAAAATAACAGGCGCGCACTTACAGGCAAGTGTGTGAAATGTGGTACAAAAAATACAAATTTATTTCATTAAAGACAGGTGGAGATATCGCTGCTTCGTTAGGTAAATTACCAGGAGCTCCATGGGCAAAGTATCTTGGTGAAAAACAGTTACCTGGATATAATTATTGTGGTCCTGGAACTCGTCTCGATATCCGACTCGATAACCAAGACCAACCAAAACCTGGAGAATATCCAATAAACGCAATTGATCAAGCGTGTCACATTCATGATGTCGCGTATAAAAGTAAAGATTTACAACAACGACATCTCGCCGATATAAAATTAATTCATGCCATAAATAATGTAAAAGCTAAATCACTTCGAGAACAATTAGCTGCTTTTCTGATAAAAGCTGGTATGAAAGGTAAAATAATGTTAGGGGCTGGTAATTAATCAACTGATTATTATCATAATAATGGAATCTGTTTATTATAGCCCAAGAGGATATTGGAGAGGTAAAGCAGCAATTAGTAAACTTACTGAAGCAGCAAAAGTCTCACGTGATGTTGCTGCAGCGTGGTTAGCACGACAGGCAATATGGCAAATCTATCTACGTCCACCTAAAAAAATTCAGTAAGCACATTTTGATGTCAGTACCCCTAATGAAGTTCATCAAGCAGATATTTTGTTTTTACCACACGATACAATTAAAATTGGCAGACATCAATACACATACAAATACGCGTTAACCGTCGTTGACGTTGCGAGTAGATATAAAGAAGCAGAACCACTGTCAACAAAAACAGCAACTGAAGTTGCCTCTGCGTTTGAACCACATTTATCAACGTGGTGGTCTACGATGGCCACAACTGCTACAGGTTGATCCTGGCAAAGAATTTCTTGGTGCAGTATCATCGTTGATGAAGCGACATAACGTTAAAATCAGACGAGGACACACTGAAATTCATCGTGATCATGCAATCCTTGAACGATTTAATCGAACACTTGCTGAGCGCTTATTTGGATACCAAGACGCAAAGGAAATATCTACTGACTTTAAGTCCATGGAGAGATCTCGTGAATGGGTTGCAAGGTTACCAAGTGTGATAGCTGCGTTAAACAACGAAATGACTCGTGCAACTTTTATGAAACCTTCTAATGCGATCACAAAAAAATATATACCAATACAACATAAATCTTCCTCTCAACCAGTACTAGGTAATGTTACCGTAAGATATTTATATGAACCTGGTGAACTTGAAGGAGGTAGAAAAAGAGCAATTGATCCTATCTGGAGTGTGACCACACACAAAATTTCTAGCGTGGTAAGGTCCACAGGTAGACCTGCAATCTACAGATTAGATTCAACTGCTCCTCAGCGTGGATTTGTATGCGAACAATTACAAATAATTCCTACGGATACACAATTACCACCGCGTTCACTTTTATAAACTTGCACTGCGTCCAGCGCCTCTACGTCGATTACATTCAAGACAGGTCAGCATCACATTTTCGCGTGTGTGACCAAGACTACTATTAATTCTATCAACGGTAAATTGTCTTGGATTATTATTTGAATACTGCCACAGCATATTACAGTTACAACTTGCACAATGATTATTCTGTTGTTGTTTTAGTGTTATAATAAATTCAGCATCAATATTAAAATCGCGATTATTTTTTTTTTTGTCACATTGCTTATAACTCGCTAATTTTTTATTGATATCGACAAAGTTGTTAGTGATTTCTTCGGTTATTACGCAATCCATGATAACCCTGTGCAGTTGAGATATTCTTCTGACTCGAGACACTGCAAGATAAACTAAATTTGTCCACTCAATACGATCATCGACAATCCAAATATTTGTATCAGTAATAGTTAATCCCTGTGACGAGTAAATCGTTATAGCATATCCTAACGTCCACGGCGATTTATCCATACTTAACGCGCTCTCAACAACAACTAAAACAATATCATTTAACACAAGATTTTGTATTCCACCACCAGGAATCTCAACATCAACATTCTGTCTTCGAGTATCTGCTGGGCGATAACACAAAGGTACAGGTAGATTTGAAAATTTTTCTTTATGTAACGTAAATAATTGTTGTTGATGTGTATTGCGAACTATTTTTCTACTTGCAACTATCAAATCAGCAGGTCTCCATAAAGTCCAAAAATCATTCATAGAATTTCTGGAATTACTTTACGCATTATCTCACATTGTATTTTATCTGGCTGTAGTCTTAACTTTTTAAACTCTTTTAATGATTTATCAATAGCTCTATGGTCATCAGTTATTTCTTCGTAATAATCTACAAATGTTTTCAGCCACTCATGTGGAGACGAAAGAGATGAAAGGTGGTGGTTGACCATGATCGCCACACATTATCACAGCAGTATTCTTCAATGACAGCCAATCATGAAATATTTTTAATACCTCTAGCGACACCGTGCATATCTCGTCCCAGATAATAATTTTAGGAATGTATTTTTCACCCATCCGTGATGGAGTCCATGTGTCTCCGCACCATCTGAAGAAACTATCATATGTACATGATTTTACTCCTCGTTCTTTTATTTCCCTGGCGAGTTTATGTGTCGGTGTCAAAACAATCATATCAGAACAATTATTAAATAATTCAATCGCGCGTGTTGTTTTACCTGAACCACCACACCCATTAAGATAAACGGTTTTATGTCTAGCCACAGGATCACATACAGATGGTGCCGATGACAATCCTGGTATTTGATTATTCTTGTAATATGTCTCCGCAATTTCAACGTCGGCAGATTCAGAATAACTAATTATATCTTCACGTTTTATTCTCCATTCGCCCCATGATGCATGATTGTTAATATGCAATTGTTTTAACGAATCCGCATATTTTTTATTTATATAAAATGAATCTGTCGCGACTCTGACTGCATAACGAGGAAATCTGTTTATCATCGATAATAGATTTATCGAAACATACGCTAGCATCGAAGATCTTAAATGAGTAAACTGCGGTGACTCGCCATCAGTATAGCTCAAAATTGTACCTAATTTAGTTTCGTCTGATAAATAAGCATTACTTCGACTTATAAATGTGTTTTTCTCCGTTGTATCAGCAATTATAAAATCGAGTTCAGCATCGTCCATGATTAATCTTGTACACATTCGTTTATGATCATATGATCCTCCTTGCGTAAATTTACCGATTATTTTTCTGCCGAGATCTTTTGCAAATTTCTCATCACTTTCTCTCCTGCATTCACGTATATTATTAGTAATTTTAACAATATCATCTTCGTTAAGATTAGAAAAATCTCTTCTAGCATCATTAATATTAAATATGTCCGGTTCTGGCAACCAAACTTGTTTCTGCACGCGGTATGATATAATTGCTTCACTCACGTTCAACGACACTAAAATTCCAGCATCAAGCATGTACTATATTAATACTATTGGAACCCAACGTCGCTCTGAAAAATGTCTTCCAAACCACGCATAAACAATCGGATGGAGATCCCCTTAAAACTCGAACAACTCTATACAGGCGAATCCGGTTAAGTCAAAATCTGGTAAGGGTCCATTTATCGCAACTCTTGTCATCTCATGTGTCGGATGTCCAAATCTCTTAAAGTATTCAGAACATTCTCCGTATTCAAGAAAGCTTCCAGGATAACATGCTACCATATCAACTGAGATAACGTCATTATAATCGTATTTAGTATTCCACAATCCACCATGTCCGTATTCTACACAACTGTGTTGGACATCTTCAAGAAATTCCAATCGTGTCGGTTTCCATGAATTTTTCTCCTGAGCAGCGTGAGCAGCAACTGATGGAACGGTAAAACAATTATTCAGTAATTGTCCAACATTAATATCATCAGAGGTATATTTTAATGCAAGATTTTTCATTTCTTCGTGGAGAAATTCTGTACGATAAATATCACCATTAGACCGTACAAACTGATCATGATAATCATATTCCGAACTTTGAAATAGCCAAACAGATACAGGGTCAATTTTACTGATATTTCTGATAAAATCAAATACATGACCATTATAAAATTTAACCGTTCTGTCTCGTGGAAATATTGTTACTGCCACAGTCCATGCATGAGCGTTATGATCAATAATATCTATCGAAGCTCCTCTTGATTTATATTTCGATTTGTACAAAATCTCTCCGGTTAATGTCTTCACTGTTATTGGGAATTTTAATTTCTTTCCCAGCTCAGCAACGTCGCTGAGAGACGCTCCGGTATCTTTAACTGTTTCTGCCCAGGTATTTATTTTTTTACGTCGTAAATCCGTTAAACCGTTTCCGCGTATCGCGTTTGTGAAATGTTCTGTAACCCGTTCAGCTACACAATTTATTCTTGAAGAAGTCAGTAATGACAATTTCATAGGTTTGAGATCCCCAACGTTAGGTTTATTATTTAACGGATATATTGCGTACACAACCGCAGTCACAGGATAAACTCGTTCGTAATATGGTTTGTCAATACCAGTAAGTATTCCTGGTCTGGAAATTTTACTAAGAACAATATTATTTCCTGACTGCATGTGGACAGAATCACGTTTGTCACGAATAATCCAAGTGTCATCGTCTGTCTTTACAATAAATTTTATTAAAATAAAATATCTCTGAACAAGGTAGTCAATAATCTCTCTTCCTCGTTTGTCATTCATTACATTAACTATATATCCAATTCTGAATGTCGACCACACATGAGCCGCACCATCTTCGCGAAATTTCTTTTTGGCTTCACGGATACGTTTTGTTATATCTTAATTCGTTAAAGCTAGATCTTGCATCGAAAAACTAAATTTATATTTCGGCAGTCTGTCAAGATCAAATCTGGCTCCAGAATGTTCAATTGCGGATAATTCCTGCATTATTATAATTAAGATAAATATGTATTTAAATTTAATTTTAATCTCTTGTATATGATTCAAACAAATAATCGATGTAATTGGCTTATGATCGGATATACTTCTCCTTGTAACAAAGCATGCGTAAATGAATTCTGCGGTTTTCACATCCAGTGCGTTAGACATAGAAGTATAGGACCAAAACCGTGTGTGCAGTGTGGTGTTGGAGTCAGAGGAAAAACTCAACTGTGTGTGCAATGTGGTGGTAAAAAATACAGAGAGCTGAAACGATATTACGATAAAAAACATAAAACATCTTCTGAATCTCCTATAAAAACCGAAGAAGATTATCTCGCTAGATTTTCAAAATAATGATTTAAACAAATAATATTAGTATATAAATGGAGCAAAATGAGTTTGTAACGCATCCAATCATTACAAATTTTGAAGCATCTTGTGATGGTGTAATTAGGCACTGTAGATTAAAGAAACCAGTCGGTAGTGTTGATAAATTTGGTTATTTTAGATTTAATACCAGTGGAAATAAAAATTATTTCTCACATAGATTCATCTACGAATGATTTTATGGGGTCATTAAAGATGGACTTGTAATAGATCACATCAGTGGTAATAAACTTGATAACTCGCTTGATAACTTGCGAATTGTTACACAAAGTTAAAATTGCAAGTCCGGAAATTCTGGCGGCGCACGATACGCAAGGGCTGTTAAATCTGTAAATACAGATGGCGAAGAAATTATATTTAAACCAATTAATTGTGCTGGTAAATATTTTAACATAGTACCACCTTCAGTAAAATGCGTGGCAGATAATATCAAACAATCTGCTTTTTCAATAAGATTTGGACGAAAAGTCAGATTCGCCTATGTTCCTATGGTATCAGATGATTAAGCGAGACAACTCCGTCAAGCATAACTTAGTAAATCTTGCAGTTGTTCTAATGACAGCAATATATTGTGAATTTTGGCCAAAATGGAACCTACATTGCTTTGAGTAAGTGTCGATATATCTTTCCTTTGTGTTATTTCGTCCATAAATAAATATATCGTTCATAAAAATGATATGTAATTGTGTTGTACACTAGTCAGCAGCAAAATCCATTTGTCTTCAAAATACATGTATAACACAATAGAGATTTATACAGTTTGAATGTCCCATAGGACATTAATGTTTCCAAGAAGCCCATTGTAGCTAATTTGTGTTACTATTACACAGAAACACATTTAATAAGAACAAGCTAATCCGATAACCTGAGTCACATATTGTCTGTGTTAGATTATATCGGCTAATATATCTCAGCAGTGAATAGTATACATGAGGTTATTTTTAGAAATGAGTATGGCATGCGTGTTCATATAACTATCGATTATTTTAGTATCCTTAGCAACGTCTGATTAATACAGACTTTTAACTTGGCAGAAATGTGGGTTTTGTGTATGTAGTTTCTCCAAGTATTTGGAAACTGAAAATAAATTCACATTTTACAATAAATTGTGATTTTATTAAGAAATCCACACTACATTTTACAATAATTGTGATTTTGTTAAGAAATCCACACTACATTTTACAATAATTGTGATTTTATTCTGTATACTTGCGCGCTAACTATATAATAATATATTCATTATGTATATATTGAAGTCCGGTGGCCGATTGCTAACGCGCTGGATTCTCGTACTCGAGGTCCGTGGTTCGATTCTCGTGACCGGTATACTGTCGGGCGAAAGGCGATATTATGCCAAAATCCTCTTCTTTAGTGGGGGCGTCAGCCAGCCCTTCTGCGTTTCAATAGAAAATTTGTACACTCTCCCGCCATGTCACTTGGTGGGTGCAATATTGTACTCCCTGGGTTGATTATTGGGGGAGTGTGCAAATTTGTATTGAACGTAGAGAAGGCCCGTGGTACTGTCTTTAAGATAAGTTTATATGTAACTGTGCTGTCCTAGAGTTAAAAGTTCTTAGAATTAAGTTTATATGTGACCTCTGATCCTGCTAGGATGTTGTTTGGCAACCTAGGGGGTCACATGGGGTTATCCTTAATTAAGATATAATCATATGTATATAATCATAATCATATGTATATAATCATAATCATTTGTATATAATCATCTTGAAACAGTCCTTAAGGACTATTATTTTTATTTTATTAATATTATTCTGATTTTATTTTTATATTAAACAAACATTTATAATATAATGAATTCCGAAAATATTAATGTTATTATTTCTGCTATTAAAAAATTACAACATAACGGTATAAATATATCTGATGATCTTAATCCTGAAAAAATTCTGTGTGATTTTGAATCATTAGAACAACGGAAATTGGAGAACAGATACACTTTGCCATCTGATTATAAATTCATGAAGTTTATCCAGCAGGCAATGTTACAGTCGCTGGCAACAGTTACAGATAATCAGGTAAAGCTGTTTGTACCTCTCTCACAAGCTATTGACAAAATTAAGTTAGAATTATCTCATGAATACGAACAGAAAAAGATTGTGAACTTTCGTATAAGACAGTTAAGAGAGCATTGTGAAAATGAAAGTGAAGGTGGAGTCAATGTGATAATGGCTAAACAAAATCCCTGGCAAAATTGAGAGTTTATTTATAATATTTTATTCTGATAATTACGATTTACCCCAGTAAAAAAAAATTATTCTGATCCGAGTTAGATTCGGATATTTTTTTTTGTTTTGCGATAACACTCTATGATCTCACATATAGATCAATAAGTAAAACCTCATTTTGCAAATCCAAAATACGTCCTATTTGGTCTGTAAGTTTGAAATATATCCTTGATAATAACGTATTATGTACACGTAGATAAACGGGGTTGATTGGTTCAGATACAATTAACCACCCGGGTAACGCTTGAGGTGTGAATGAATATAATATACATCCTTGCTCCGCAGTGCCACTTTTGAAAGATCTACTTAATAGCTGCCATCAATTACATCACATACTAGATTGACTGCGATCGTTGATGTTATATTAACAATACCAGGCAAGATATGACGGCCTCCACCGTATGCATCGTTATTATGTTTAGGAAAAACCGGTGGTGGAACTATTTTTTTTTTTCCACGATTCAAGTATTTTTGGAAAATAATCGTAAATAAGATCAGTGATTGATTTTTTCATATCGGTATTGTCAAATCCTGGTATTATAAATGTTTTTAATTGTTCTTCTGTTATTTTGTAATGATTAATAAACAAATTTTTCATCATATCCCAGTCTAAAATAGAATCACTATCATCAAAATCTATAACACCCCTACACTCTCTTACAGCGTGTAAAATTATATCATTAATAAGTCTTAAATCTATCACAATAATGTTTAAATGTTTTATTGTTTCAATTATCTTTTGTTTTACGTCTTCGCTGTAATATTGTAATAAAGAAGAAAATAAATTTCGTAGTTTATTAACTGATTGTTCGTACTCGAGTTTAATTGGGTCGGACCATAATTTTAAATTTTCTTCATTAATGTGATTTCTCTATTAACAGATTTATATAAGTGTATTCTTCTAATATATAATTTTCTACCATAGAGCTCTTGATAATATTCTAATCGATCAGCGGGTACCCAAGGAAATTTATTTAGATATTCTGAATCTTTTATATATTTTTTTTCTCTTGTTTTAAATTCTTCCCGCGCTGGTTCTGGAATTTCATTTGACCTTTGGTCAGGAACATCAGGCCATCCTAACACAGATCTGATGGAACTTTGATAAATATCTACAACATAATCAGGGGAATTTATTTCAATCGCCGCTGATAATGTTGGTTCGTAAACAGTGATTGCTATTTGGATTCTTTTCCTGTAATAGATTTAATTCTACGTTGGAACTCATCATTAATCTGTTCTATTTGATAACTGCCCGTTGAAATTTCAACAACTTGCCAATCAAGAGTTCCACCAGGTTTATTCTTATTTGCAAATACAAGTGAATTGTTTGCTGGTAGTCCACCAAACGATTTTGACCTGATATTTGGCCAGCTATGATAAACTCGTAATTGTGCTAATGCTATTTCACTTGCTGGAATTGCAGTTGGAAAGTTAACGCTAAATTCAGGATTGGTCGAACTTAATGATATCATAGTAGTTTTTGACGGCGTTGTATTAGTGACGATCTGTTGTAATAGTTCTAACGTTGACATTATTTAAAATACTTCGTATTTAATTATTATTTTAATAGAACACAGAGCGTTCTCTCGGGAATTCAATTTTCCACTTTATCACAAGTTACTTTATCACTAGAATCGCTAGCGATTCTAAATGCTTCATTGTAGGTTTTCATTATCGTTGCGAACTCCTCATAAGATATTTTACCATCGCTGAGGTACGCCGAAAGATACGATGATAGTTTAGAATAAGATGTTGTTACTGTGTGTAGTTTTATTATATACTCGTGTAATTTATCATTTGTACATGTAGATATCTTCTTAGCGATAATACTGAGAATGCCTGCGATAATCGTTGAAGTTGAAACGACAATTGTTACAACTGCAGGTGCTGTCATTGTTATTGTTGATAATAATAATCCGGTTCCAGCAATAACAGCAGAAACTGAGTAAACAATTATATCAATAACAACCATACGTCTGCGATATTTTTTTACTTTTACTGTATAATCGTCGATGATATTTTTTAGTTTGGTTTGACACTCACATACTTGATTGTATCTGTGACGTTGAACGTCGATAAGTGACTCCGTCACTTGATTCATTATACAACGACAACGTCATTTAATTAAGTAATTAATTGAGGGTTTCAGATATGAATTCCAGACACCACCAGTAACGTCTCGGGGGCATTTCCGTTGATGTCAACGTTAACGTTTCTTTGATGTCCCTGGTTAGCATCACCAGTAGAGGATTATAATGTACATTCGGTGATGATGAAGTGGCCGCAGTAATTTCCAAACCGTACACGGATAGCCTGTATAACCCAGTTACTTCTGCGGTATGTTCGAGAGTGTTATCGCGCGGTGTCCATGTTGATGATCCTGATGCTACTGTGTACACGATATTTTTAATTTGTCCGTGTGGAATTTTAATCAGATTGGTTTTTTGAACAATATTAGGTATTCCACTGACAATGTCGTTGAGTTTCGTGTTAATGTCAGCAAGTTTGATATCAACATTTGGTGGACTTCCCAAAAAATCATTAATAGATCTGTTTATATTTCGACGAAAATTTAAGAACGTTTGTACGTGATTGGAAAAATTAGTATTGAGTGTAGTCATTTCATCATTGATTGTAGCTAACGAAGTTGTCATAGGAATTTCTTTATCGTCTACATATTTCTTCGTTGCAGCGTCGAAATCTGATTCTGGTGTTCTAAGATTATTAATATCATTATTATTCATGTTGAGAAATGCACGCATTATACCACCGTTGACTAATACGTACTTAGATTCTTGATCATCGACGTATTTTTTTGTTGCTGCATCTGTATCTGCGGCTGGGTTTCCAAGGTCTATAATTTTATTTTGGTTCATGATAGTGTTACCTATGAATGAATCACCAGCTCGCTTGATAAAATCGTTAACTGACTTACCGGATTCTTGTATTTTACCTTGATCAGCAAAAGTAACGATATTATTAATAACCGCGGTGGGAATTCGTATAAGAACATTTGACAGTTGTATATTACTCGTCTTTAATCGTCCTTGTTTATCCTGAAAAACAACGACTTCATTTTGATCCACACTTGTGATATTTAATAAATCATCGATTTCATTTCTGAGCTGATCAAGAGTTGCATATTTAGATAAATTGACTTGCTGCTGAGCTTTGCGAGAAGATCTTCCATAAATATCTACCATTATATTTACTAATATCTGTTTAAGTGTGACAACGTAGTATATTCATGCACGACTTTATGAGGTGGCGTTGTTGATTTTGATACAGCATCATGTACAGCGAGTACTTCTCGACCACATATTGGCGGATCCGTTAATTTTTGTGTTGGTAATGTTGAATACCAGATCTTAGAACGCATTGAATTCTTACTTTGCATAGCAGTACTTCGTGCTGTGTTAACATATTTTAAAAATTCTTTTGGTGGTGCCAGTCCATATGAATCAAAATAAATAATTCCACGTGGATCAATTGCATATGCCACCCAATGAGTGCCTGGACCAGAGTTTTTATCGAGATTAATAATACCTGTTTCATGTTGCATTGCAACGGTAGGTAATTGATCACGCATAAAAACTCCTCTAAAGTTTTTTATATTCAGTTGCTTAGCAGCATTAAGTAAATCAAAATTAGACATAGGAAGAATCATCGAACTCGATGACGAAGTCACCGGGGCAGTCTTAGACCTTCTCCGTACCATGAATATGGGGTCCCTGGAAGTCTTAGACCGCGACCATATGCTGGGCCTGATAATCTTAGACGGCCCGGCTGTGGCACGTTTGGTGCTGTTAGACGTCTTCCGTGTTGTTTTGTCCGTGATCTTTTTAAGTTTTCTGCGTGCATAATTCCTTGACCCGTTGCTTTCTTTAACGCCATTCCAGCAGCGGTTCCAACAGCGCCTAATGCAGCTGCTTTTGCAACAGCTGGGGCTGCAGCGGCTATTATTGCTGGTAACGCGGCAAGAAGTGGAAATATGCCACCCGTTTTAACGATGTCTTTAATGACGCTCGCAGAAAGATTAAGTTTTATACCTTTATTTAATTTGTTTGCTTCATTGAAATGCCTATGCTGGCGTTCTGATAATGATAGCTTATTCGGACCACCTGCGATTTGTTCTCGCTTTAGTGATATTTTTTCCGCACAATTATTTTTTGATGATGATTGTAACTTTTTAATCTGACCAGGAGTCAGACTGACATTAACTAGATATGACATTTATAATTATTATGAGCGATCTAATTACATGTTTTCTACTGGGGCATCAACGACTCGCATTCGTCCACCGACACCTTCAAGTAACATTGATTTATCACTAAGTATGACAGCGACAGCTCTGTAATCAGGAACTCCAGCATCTGTGTTTACGCGAGCTCGAAAATGTATATCAACGACGGACTGTCTGGTTAAATCTAAATGTTCCAGCGAAAAGTGATAAATCGGATATAATGTTGTAAAATCTAACTGTGATATTTGCAAACCAGAATCAATATTCTGATCACGCCCCATGAATGTCATTAATCGATGATATGCACGTGCAACATGATTTTGACCGAAATTCAATAAAATATCCTCGGATGGTTCTTGATGTCCGTTTATCCTTAAAGAAACCTCAGAAACACCGAGTTGATCAAATATCATTATGCTTCGATTTTGTGAGTTTACCTACCCGTGCAGCATTTTGAAGCGCAATAAATATATGTCTTGGTGCTGAAACACCTTGCTGAGAAGCTATATGCCAAGTAAATAAACCATTAATGTTACTCTGGATAGAATCTGTGGTCATTGTCAACCATGATAACATTGATTTACCACCTTGACTCATAAAAGAAAGTAAATGTTCTTCAAGTACTGTTGGAGTCATTACTGGCATCCACAGAGAAAGTTTTGTGAGAAGTACTTTACCAGCATCACCAATAGGTCGCCATATTGCATCATTATCAGTAGCTTTTCGCACAAGTACAACTGTATGTTTGGCTCCAAAAATAACTTTTCTAACATTTCTACAAAATCCAAATATATGTGATAATGGAATTGCACATAAAAAATTTCTAGTTACACCTGATAACATTGATCGACGTGCTGTAAATCCTAAGTTAAATTCTGGATTAGCACCATGAACCACCGGATTTACATCAGCATCAGCGGCGCCGGCGAAGTTTCTTGGTCGTCTTATATCATATTGTCTGTTGTCAGGGTAGTCAGAAGTATCCTTTACAAATATCATTGATGGACCAACTGATTTTGAATAATCATCACTATATCGCGCAAGACCAAGTATCGTCGTGGCAACATCAACATCATTATGGATTGTTTCAATATTTTTTCCATCAATCATGTATATAGCGCCCTCAAACAATGCCATGATGCCATTATCAACAAAACCAACTCTAACATCAGCTGCGTATGGAGTATTATCATCTCGCAAAATTTCACCTTCGACTTCAATAAATGCTTCAGCGGGTAAGAAATATCTACTTGTATCTTGAACTTGTATCTCAATTCTTCCAAGCTCGTTAGGTACACGTGCGTCATAAAAGTAATACTGATAATCGCGCACAGATTCATCTTTTAAAACTGGTGCATCCATGTCAAACGCGGGATCAGATATACGTTTGAACATCTTTATTATTATCGTCTTCGTCTAA
>JAECUM010023215.1:0-33942 GCA_016617855.1 Megalonaias nervosa | reverse complement strand
TTTAGCTCCTGGAAATCTGTCAAAGGCGATTAAGAGTTATCACAAATGGAGCTGTTTCACTTGTTGTCTATCGTTCACTGTATCAATATTAACTGCAACCAAAATCTACGGCATGTATTGCAACACCATGGATGTTTTTATTATAGATGTTTGTATTTTGTGTGAGTATGTGTGTGAGTGTGGGTGTGAAAGCCATGCATATGATAAATTCAAGGTGATAATTACTTCATACATTCCTGTACAAGAACATGTATACGTAAAATTTCTGCCGTTCTCATGGATAATAACATAAAAATTATATCTGTGAATGTTAGAGGCCTGCAAGGTTCAGTCTTTAAACGAAGGGACATTTTCCACTGGGTATAACAAAAGAATGTATCTATAGTATGTTTACAAGAAACTCATAGTACAAAGAACGATGAAATATATTGGGCAGCTGAGTGGGGATACAAATGTATATTTAGCCACTGCTCTAGTAATAGTGCTGGGGTTGCAACACTTTTTAGAAATACTTTCGAATTTGTAATTCATAGAGAAAGATGTGACAGTCAAGGGAGGTTTATTATTTTAGATATTACAATTAATGGCAACAGAATAACCCTTGTGAATTTGTATGGTTATAATGATGATAATCCTAGCTTCTTTAGAAAGTTAAAGGAGGAGATTTTATTTCTTGAGAACTCATCAATTATAATGTGCGGAGACTGGAATACTGTTCAGGACTTAGACTTGGATACTTGTAATATTTTATATGACAAACACCAACAGTCTAGAGCAGTGATCCAAGACCTGAAAAATGAACTGGAACTAATTCATCCCTGGCAAAATTCGAATCAAGACTTAAAGATGTATACCTGGAGGCAAAAATCTCCCTTGAAACAAAGTAGATTAGATTACTTTCTCGTATCTGAAGACATTCATATGAATACAGCTGATGCATGTATCTTACCTGGATATAAGTCTGATCATTCAGCTATTACTCTGAGTGTGGTTTCTCAACGTGTTCAAGGGGAAAAGGATATTGGAAACTTAATGCCCAACTGTTGAAGAACAATGAGTATACTGATTTGGTCAAAAAGTGTATAGCTGACACTGTAAATGAATATTATGTATGGGGAAATAAAGATGACTCCCTTCGTGTTTCTCTTTCCTGTAGTGATCAAATGTTCTTTGAAATATTGAAAATGAAAATAAGATCTGAAACTATATGTTTTTCTATTAAGAAAACAGAAGAGAAACGGGAAAAATTAAAGAAAATTGAACAGGAAATAATAGAAATTTATGGGGAACTGTCAAATAACATAGATGGGAAAACTCTAGAAAATTTAGAGGAAAAAAAAGCAGCATTAGAGGAATCTAGGAAAAAATACATAGAGGGTGTTATCTTAAGATCTAAAGCCAGATGGTATGAATTTGGAGAAAAAAGCACAAAGTACTTTTTAAATCTTGAAAAAAGAAATTATGTCAATAAGACAATAAAGGAAATTATTTTCGATGATGGGACAAATTTATCTGATCAAATAGATATTTTAGAAGCCCAAAAACAGTTTTATATGGAATTGTACAAAAGTAGAATTGTTCAGCTTGATGACAAGGAGACTCAAGAAACTCAAAATAAATTGTTTAACCAAAATAGATTTTTTAATCACAATATTAAACTCAGTCAAGAGGAAAGAGAATCGTGCGAGGGTCTGCTTACAATTAATTAATGCGGTACGTCTCTAAAATGGATGGGAAACGGAAAAAGTCCTGGCTCAGATGGATTCACTGTAGAGTTCTATAAATTCTTCTGAAAGTCTCTTGGGGGATTCCTTTGCAGATCAATAAATTACGGATACACCGTAGGAAAACTTTCAGATTTTCAGTCTCAAGGAGTCATAACATGTCTACCAAAGGAAGAAAAAGACAGAAGATTTTTCAAAAATTGGAGACCTATATCACTTTTAAATATTGACTATAAGATTGCTTCGGGAGCCATTGCAGCCAGGATCAAAAAGGTTCTTCACTCAATAATCAGTGATACCCAAAAAGGATTTATGAAGGGTAGATTTACTGCAGAAAATACCAGGCTACTATACGATATCATGAATTAACTTGAGAATGAAAATAGATATAGCTTATTATTATTAATAGACTTTGAAAAAGCCTTTGACTCAACTGAATGGACCTTTGTGGAAGAAGCTTTACAATCTTTCAACTTTGGTGATTCTGTTTGTAAGTGGTTTAAGCTGTTTTGTAATGACTCTAAAAGTTGTGTTATAAATAATGGGCATATGTCATCTTTTTTTTAGACTTGAAAGAGGATGTCGTCAAGGAGATCCCCTTGCACCCTACTTGTTTATTATCGGGGTTGAGATTTTAGCTATAACTTTAAAACAAAATGTGGATGTACGGGGACTGATCTTTGATGTCAATGAATATAAATTGGGTCAGTATGTTGATGATGCTTTTATTCTTCTTGATGGATCTCGACTTTCTCTTAAAGCAACTATGAATATCTTGCAAGGTTTTTTTCTATTATCTGGACTTAAATGTAACATAACAAAAACAAAAGCCATTTGGACTGGAAACAAGAAATTTTCTAATGAAAGAATATGTCCCGATATGGGCCTAATTTGGTCCTCCTCTAACTTTACACTTCTTGGCATAGATTTTTCGCCAGATTTACAACAAATGGTGGAAATTAATTATATGAAGAAACTAACAAAGGCAAAACGAATATTGGCAAGCTGGAGTCAAAGACATGTGCCAGTAGTTGGTAAAGTAATTGTTGTAAAAACCCTTGTTCTGCCCATATTCATACATCTTTTCTCAGGACTTCCAAATCCATCAGCGAAAGTTGAAGCAGAACTAAATCGTACATTATTTAAATTTGTATGGGGTGGAAAAGTAGAGAGAATTAAATGTGATATACTAGTAACCCCAGAGAACGAGGGAGGACTCAATATGATACATATATTCTCATTTATTAGGTATATTAAGAAAAGATGGGTAAAAAGATTGCTGGAAAATGAAAATGGAGCTTGGCAGAACTTAGTCAATAAAACTATACTCAGAAATAAAAAGGAAATTTGGAATTTGGGGAGAAGGAAATTAGAAGAACTTAGTAAGTTCATCAAAAACAATTTTTGGAGAGATCTCATTTTGGCAATATCTTATTGGAAAGAGGAACCGCAAAGTGCAAATGAGTTTTTATCCATGAGTATTTTAAATTTTGTCCCCCCATAGAATGTTCTATCAATACAAATCCTGGGCAGAAGCCAGTTTTGAAATTCTGAATGATCTAGTAGATGATCATGGTAATTTAATACCTTCTGAAATGATAAAACAAAAAACTAGAAGCAATGACTTCTAGAAATACTTCTCCTTAATATTCAAAATTCCAAAAGCATAGAAAGAAGCCATAAAAAACCATTTAGCACATAATAATTTTGATAAGCAGGAGGATAAAATAATGGACCTGCAAAAACATAATTCACTCAAATTTGTTTACAAAGATCTTTTAAAAAAGGCTAAAAGGCAACATACTGCTAAGCAAGAAGCTTGGATGCAAGTACTAAATAAAAATATAAGTAGTGAGGAGTGGTCTAAGATTTATAGCCGGGCGAAAGGTTGTACCAAGGATACCAAATTGATCTCTTTTAACTTTAAATTAATCCACAGAATAATCGCTACTAATGATTTTTTGAAAAGAATTAACATACTGGACAACAACAAATGTACGTTCTGTAAGAGAGAGAATGAAAGTATTGAACATCTCTTCTATGATTGCAATATTACTTCACTGTTATGGTACAGTTTTATTGAACATTTTGCACCTTCTTGCCCAAATATTGTACATTTGCCCAAAAAAGAAACACTTTTAGGAAGTGAACAACTGGACAGTTTGTGTAATTTCTTGCTTATTTTGGCAAAATATTATATTTATACTTGCAGATTCAATATGCAAAATCCTTCCATTTATGCTTTTAAGCAGAGAGTTGTAATGTATAAGAACAGGGAAAAATACGCTGCTAAGGTAAATAAGAAAGAGGACCAATTTCTTCAAAAATGGACCTCAACAAATGAATAGGTAACTTGTATCTGATTGGATGGTAAACAGGAACAAAACACTATTTCAAAAGTCTATGTCACCTACATGTATTCATCTATTTAGATTGAGTATCTAAAGAGTTTGTGTGCCATATGCATGTGTGCATGAGTGTGTGTGTGTTGTCTTTTTTTTATATAGATTATATTTATTATCCCTAGTTTATCTGGAAACAAGAAATGTTTGATTGTAAGGTGACCCTGGGATGGTTCCCCGACCCAATGGTCAACCTATTACGGGGATAATAAAAAAATAAAATAAAAAAAAAATAAAAACAAATGATAATATTACTTGTATTATATATATATATATATATATATATATATATATATATATATATATATATATATATACACACACACACACACACACACACAACTGATATAAATGCCAACCCCATTCTAAAAACAAGTTATAATTAGAGTAAATGACAAAAGACAGTGCCTAAAAAATTCCAACAGTGAAAATTTACGTTGCCGTTCAAAGGCAATACAACTTCAACTTCAACTGGTAACTTAAAGACAATTTCAAAAGAATTAATAAATTCATTAGATTTTACAAAAATGTTTTATGTACCATACAAACAACCTTTATACTTACTGTCTATTGATAAAGAAAAGTGGATTTTTACATATAAGTTTTAAAACTAATTGAATTTAACTGGATTGTCTGGAGGACATCTTAGCTCATGACAAGGAAATAAAGCTGATTCAAACCATATATAACAGTAGCCACCCTGCTGGTAGAAAGGGGAGTTAATCTATAAGAACTGCTTTTCTTTGTCAATAAAATATATAAACAGAAATATGTTTTCCATCTTTCTGGAAGGACTGGATTCAGAGGCAGCAAAGAAAGTTATCCCAATGCAACATGATCAGATATTGTATTTGCTGGTGAAACAGCACTGTTTATAGAATTAATTTTCATAACAAAATTGATTGATAGTGTGACTTACTATCTCCTAGCAGTGTCAGCCAGTTTCTTCATCAGTGCTCGATTTTCCTCGTCGTTCTTCAAAACAAAATTTTCTGCAACTACACGGTCCCAACTGAAAATGAGAACTTGTGCATCAACATAAATGAATAAAATTTATGTAAAAAGGCCATTTTTACAAAAAGAATAAATGGTAGTAAATAACACAAACAATTATTTGCAATTTATCTGAATTGAACATGTTGCTCAAATGAATAATGTGGAAAATGGTAAATGGTTATAATTTCCAAATTTAGGGCACTCTGCATGTATGTATTGTCTCCACATTTATCCAATAATTTTACTCAATTTTGAAAGGGGAAAATATAAAAATAAAAATTTTTTTTATCATCATAGAAAACAACAGCAAATCATATAGAAATGATATGTCAATAACTTAATCATAATACCAATGTATTTCTTATAATTATTTTGATGCAGATATTAAAGTATGCAGCTTCCTGTTTGAGACTGTTGGAGAGTTGGTTATCGAGTCAAAAAATATATAAAAACTAATTTCTTTGAATAGTGTTTGTTATATTTCTGTTGCTTTACAGCTAGCTACTTTGCTGTATGGATAGTATGAGTGACTTTGACACACACGTGGTTGTGAGTTTGTACTCAATTGCAGGAAAATTTCTTTCTTTTTCCTCCATGATACATGTACTATAATGTATCATACAGAACTACATTTCTTACCACTTCTGTTTCTGTAAATGTTTAATTATAATTAGTTCATATTTAATATTTTAATTCTGAAGATTAACTAAAAATGTTGATATGTCAGCCACTGAAAAAGTAAAATTTGGTTTAAAAGTCGAAAAGCATTTTAGCATCACTTTTAAACTCACACTGGTGACTAATTCTTCAAAACATAAGCAGAATCACAAAAAACTTTCATGGCAGGAACCTCTTTTTGACTTGGTGTGAGCAATGCTAATTGAAGAAAACTGGGCAATCAGGAAATACTTATACTGTTGTCTTTCTAATTACAAGTGCAAATGATTATGATAACTTTTGCATTCTAAATTACAGAGAGACAGAGAGAATAACTTAACTAAAACCAATGAGCAAGAAATGCTTCAGAACAGGTTCATCTCAATTTTCTGTATTCTGCATAGTAAGCAACAGGAAAATGAACAGAAAAAGTTAAATATCAATTTTATCTGATGTTCATGTTTACTTGATGATAAAAATAGACAGGTACATAATTGATCTGCAGTATTTACATACAAATGGGTGTATGTTTATCCCATTCAAGTAGGTTTTGAGATTTTGTATTGATGAGTTACTTATAATTTCTGTTGGCAAACTGTAAAAGGCAAGAATTAATTTTGACACATGGTGGTTCAAGAGAAAGAGATCTGAATGATCAAGAGCTGTAGGTCTCGTTGTTACTAACATCCTTGTAAATAGTTTGGAGTAAGAATATTGTCCATTTAAAATCAATCGGACTGATGCAAGGAACAGAAGACAATAAACAGATAAATGCAAAAATCTGATACTAGCTGTATTGATTGGTTCACAAGTTTTTCTTTATATCACTGATTTTTCTTTTATAGGAATCAAACAAAAGCAGTTCCTAGATAATCTCCATGGTGAGCATAACATTAATTGAAAACTTGATAATTCACATGCGTTCTGGATGCTGGGCTAATCTAATATAAAATGTGCAAAAAAGTATTTTTTGTCGGGTATATCATTTTTTTTTTAAAACTGTTAGGTTTTATTATTTATTTAGGTTTCCTTCAGTTTTTTTAGGCATTTTTTAGGTTTCTAAGGTCAAAATGAAACTTTAGGTTTTTCAAAGTTTCTGAGGTCCACTTCTAACCTTGTTAGAACAAAGAATCCTAAGCAATTGGGTTGACAAAGAATTAAATAAAGGTTAGTGGTGTTTATTTTTGTCTTTGCGATGCTGGTTGTTTTTTTTTAGAACAGTCTGCACTTTGCCTGCAAACCTCTCAAATGAGTTGTGGTTGCAAAGGATTAAATAAAGGTTAGTGGTGTTTTTTTTGTTTTTGCAATACAGTTATTCACAGCAATTGTAAACAAAAACATATTTTGCCTAAAAATAGTGGCCACTCATGACAGTGTATTTATATAATAAAACCAATCCATACATGACTGTGTTGGTAAATGACAGGTGGCTGCACATGGTAAAAATCATTCAAGATAGGTTTTACTGCGACATCCGAAAATCTTTTCTTTTATGCTGGAGCACAATTCAAGAAGTCTTCTTGACCGAAAAGCTGAAATCAGATATTTTTATGTGTTCTACCTTAAGCTGAAACAATAACTTTCATGAAATTTTAGTTGCCATGACAAGCAAGTTCACACATTTTCAGTGATTCTTCTCTCTGAACAAACTTTGCATTTTTAGTAGCAGAACCAGTTCTGAAAATCTTATAATTCACAGTAAATTCAATTCACTTTACCAGTTTAAATTTTCATGGTGTAATGAAAAATGACATTTTCACTGTCAATTAATTTTAAATTCCCTAACTCGGGAAGGGTGGCTGTTCTTTCTAAACATTAACAAGGATAAATTTTGTGTTTGCATACATGGCAATCACCAGAGACGTATAAGGATAATTATTACTAATACATGTGGCAAAAGTGTGTAATCAGAGCATAAAATAAATAATCTATATATTACAGGAAAATATATGAAAAACAGACAATTATTTTTGCTACTAACCTGGATCTGCAGTTAGTTAAAATTCTTCTCACAAAACAACTAAATCCATGAGGATTAGTACCAGAGTAAAGGCACAAAACAAATTAATGAATTATTTAATAAAACACTCTCTTTAACTAGTCTGCATATCTTACGTTTGCTAAATGGTCATAAAAACAAGTCCACAAATTTTGCAATGAGCGTGACAATGTGCTCAATCTGAAATCCGATTTACATCACTCTAGATTTTTCAAAATTTGTAAAGTGCCATTGATTTGTCCTTTTTCTGATTGAACAAGTTCTTATGTTTAACAAAATCCCTCTCCTCTAACATTTTTCAGTCATTTAACACCCATGATTCACATCAATAATACCTGTTTGCTTGACATTTGGAGCCTTTTAGCCCAATTATAAACTAGTCAATTACCTAAGTGTACATCGAAATATAATAAACCTGTGAGACAAGGTTTCAAATTTAGGAATCCGGTCTGTTTCCATTGAAATGTATCTTACAGTTGCTATAAATAGGAGATAAGGAAAGTACATGGAAATCTATATTGGATAAATGTACACTGTTGACTAGTCCTCATTTTAAAAAATATTCTCAACTTTATATAATGTGTGGGACCAATGACATGACAGTAAAAATGGCAAACACAACTTTTTATTACCTTCTTTAATTTTTGTAATGTACCAAAAAGTGTATTCCATATACCAGTGAGACACATAATTAGGTCAAAAAAGCATGATAATTATGCCAAAATCATAATGGATGGCATGTGTGTGTTAGGTCTGCAAATATTGGTATCCCATGGAAGAAAAATTCACAATACCATTATTTCTGCAGAACTCTTACTTCCTTTACAACAAGCATACATAAATGCACTCCCTTGCAGCCGAATTAAATTAAATGGATGTACAGCTAACCTCCAACTTATGTGATAGCTGTCTTCCCAAGAGTGGTCATCTAACTCAAAATTGCGCAACTTGAAATTCTGGGTTCCACTGCCTTTAATTTTCATTGAAAAATATGTAAATCAATTATCTTTAATACCATTCATTTTAGCCATTTATGAATCATAATTGTTTTTTTTTTAAACAAATAATTTCATTATGTTTCAGTCTTCACCAAAAAAAAAAATCACGTCCAAAGTGAAATTCACATATGTAGGCAGATACCTTAAATCTTTCAGAACTGGTTTTTATAACATCTTGGATGTCAAAAGGACTTTATATTACTTGTGTATGTTTGTGAGTGTGTGTGTGTGATTTAGATTTTTAACGTAGCTTTAACAATTTTTCAGTCATATCACTACGATGTCTGCAGTGTGACAGTTTAAAGTGATGTCTAGCACTGGGGCATCATGCTGCAGACATGTAGCATGCTGTCCCACCCAGTCACATTATCCTGACACCAGGCTGACCAGTCCTAACACTAACCTCTTAATGCTGAGCACCTAGCGAGGCAGCTGTCAGTACCATTTTTAGAAGTCTTTGGTATGACTCAGCTTGGGTTTGAACCCACAACCTTCTGCATCCGGGGCAGACGCTCTAACCACATGGCCACCGGAGCGGTCCTATATTAGCTGTTACAATTTTCATGTAACTGATGTAAAACACAAAAATACAAACTTAATCTTAGATCTTTCAAAACTGGTTTTTATAACGAAGATGTGATGTGATGTGATTTTGATTTTTAACGTAGCTTTAACAATTTTTCAGTCATATCGCTACGATGTCTGCAGTGTGGCAGTTTATAGTGATGTCTAGCACTGGGGCATCATGCCGCAGACATGTAGCATGATGTCCCACCCAGTCACATTATCCTGACACCAGGCCGACCAGTCCTAACACTAACCTCTTAATGCTGAGCGCCAAGCGAGGCAGCTGTTAGTACCATTTTTGTAAGTCTTTGGTATGACTCGACCGGGGATCGAACCCACGACCTCCCGCATCCGAGGCGGACGCTCTAACCACTAGGCCACCGGAGCGGTCTTATAACGAAGAAATCACCTTGGATGTCTAAAGGACTTTACATAAGTTATTAGAATTTTCATTATATAAAATGCAAGAAATAAAAATATTGCAGTGTGAATATACTTACTATATGTACTCAAATTATGAAAGGGGAGGTAAAGTAAATTTCCTAGTCATTAAAGTACATAGTACTTAAAGAGTTATTTCCCTTCCAGGCCAAAATGCTTGGTGTAATGATTAGGGTAAGGGGTTAAGATAGGGATGGAATGGGATGATTATAACTATTTTTGTATGAAGGACACATGATAATTAGGATGCAGGTTTTGCTGATATTAGTCCACAGCAACAATACAATGTAATTTATCGATCTCAATCATGAAGTCATAATACGGCCAACAGGTACTCTATATAAATGATGCAAACTGACTGTATCCAAATACTGTGACAGACCTGCTGTTCCAGCCCTGAAAATGTACTTGGTATGCTGGTATTCTATGACCACTGCCGTCTCGAGTTACATCATAGTCAAGAATCTGCAATAAAAATTACACTTTGATAATTATCACTGGAATTTATTTTTCAAATTTTAGTAATAAGGAAAAAAATGTTTCCGACCGGCTGACTGTCCCTGTTTTTTCTTGCCGACCCTAGCTCTCTCCACCCACCCATTCCACCCCGGTAAAAACAAAATTAATAATTTTTTTTTAAAAAAAATCCTGAAATTGATTTGAGCTTGTTTTGCCCAGTACTTAGAGCACTTAGTACATTATAGATAATATACTAATCATTATATATACTAATCATTATAATATACTAATCATTATATAAACTAATCATTATAATATACTAATCATTATATGAACTAATCATTATAATATACTAATCATTATATAAACTAATCATTATAATATACTAATCATTATATACTAATCATTATATATGCTAACCATTATAATATACTAACCATTATATATATTAATCATTATATATACTAATCATTATATATACTAACCATTATAATATGCTAATCATTATATATACTAATCATTATAATATACTAATCATTATATATACTAATCATTATAATATACTAATCATTATATATACTAACCATTATAATATGCTAATCATTATATATACTAATCATTATAATATACTAATCATTATATATTTTATCATTATAATATACTAATCATTATATATACTAATCATTATAATATACTAATCATTATATATTTTATCATTATAATATACTAATCATTATATATATTAATCATTAAAATATACTAATCATTATATATACTGATCATTATAATATACTAATCATTATATATTTTATCATGATAATATACTAATCATTATATATA
This sequence comes from Megalonaias nervosa, assembly GCA_016617855.1. Taxonomy (NCBI): domain Eukaryota; kingdom Metazoa; phylum Mollusca; class Bivalvia; order Unionida; family Unionidae; genus Megalonaias; species Megalonaias nervosa. Next base: position 22,859 of record JAECUM010023215.1, on the reverse strand, counting down.
CTAATCATTATAATATACTAATCATTATATATTTTATCATTATAATATACTAATCATTATATATACTAATCATTATAACACATTAATTTTTAAGGCAACAAACATAAAACAACCCCCCTACCTACCTACCTACCCTAATTTTAAAACCAGTGCAATAGTAAATGAATATTTTTGGGGGGGGGGGGGAAGGGGCCAAGATCTATACTATAACAATATTAATTATACTGTGCATAAAAGACTTTCAGAAATATCTATTCTGTAAAGAATCTCCCTATTTTCTTTGAGTCAGGGACACAACTACATGTACCAAAATTGTTTTGGTGCCAACAATTGCAATGTAAACAAAGATTTTAATCTGTGTATTTCACAGGTTTTATTTTTTCCACTTTCAGGACTCTAAGAATAGTATCCAGTAGAACTGACCAAGCGATAACCAAAGTCAGGATCTATATCTACATTAAACAATAATGACAACATCAGTCATATCATAACAGGCAGTAACATCGTTCATCCTTTTCATTCTTATCTGGAATCATTTCAATACAAGTGTTTATCTTGATCGCTCTGGTGGCCTAGTGGTTAGTGCATCTGCCTCGGATACAGGAGGTCGCGGGTTTGAACCCTGGCCAAGTCATACCAAAGACTTATAAAAATGGTATTAGGAGCTGCCTCACTTGGCGCTCAGCATTAAGAAGTTAGTGTAAGGACTGGTCAGCGTAGTGTCAGGATAATGTCACTGGATGGGGCATCATGCTACATGTCTGCAGCATGATGCCCCAGCGTTAGACATCATTATAAACTGGCACACTGCAGACACCTTAGCGATATGACTGAAAAATTGTTGAAGCTATATAAAAAATCCAAATCACACACACACACACACACACACACACACAAATGTTCATAATAATGTAATAATATTCAGAGGCAAACTTTCAGAGTTCAGTGAAGTATGTAACTTGCATTAAACAAGAATGCAGCATTAATATCTAAACAGAAAATAAAATGTTTATTGTGTTCAGCCTCTGGTCTTTTGAGTAGGATGATACAGCAAACAGGTAAGAGTCAGCCAGTTACTGAAAGGTCACTTCAACTTAATTTCCAATCATTTCATTTAGATGCAACCATTTTTAGAAAATGCAACATAACCAATACTGATAAATGGTGCTAACATAATGACTAAGTCTTTAGAGACTATGAGTCCTGGGACACCATTAATTATTTTCTGAAGTACTTTTTATGACCTAGAAATGTTGGGACATAAAATTATAGAAAATATTTTTCAAGTACTACAAGTCTTAAGACAATTTTGCCATTTTTTTTTCTTCTACTAATTGATCAATGTATTTTATCGACATTTAAAAAAAAGAACAAAAAATTTGACTTTATGGTTGTTAAGGGACTATCATCAAGGTGTTGAAGCACGTGCTGACAAAACTTGCAGTGACTACAAAGTTTTGTTTAAGTTAAAAATGTTAATAACACATGTGCTTAAGTTACCTGTGTATCTTACTTGAATATGTAACATTCTTGTTCATCCTATTATAATTGGTTACCTGCCAAGTTTATTCTTAACCTCTTAACCAGGATATCTTATGAAATATAAAGAGTACAAGGTCATTCCTATACTATGGAGAAAACAGATTCACTGAGCATAGTAACTAGTGCCACTGGAAAAGATTACTCAATGGATTATGTTATTTCATTTAAAATATCACTGTGAAATTTAGATTTTAAAAGAATGTGCTGTGTTCATGTTTCTTCATACATTTTTGGCACATTTGATCTCTTTTCTGGTTTCTACTTTATACGAATTTTACAAGGGCATATACTAGTGTAAACACTCAAAAAAAAATCAGCATGCTAAGTATTATTTTGTTGTTTTGGGTTTAATGCCATTTCTCAGTGCAAGGAGGAATATACAAGTCAGCCAATATAACTGGTTGAGAAAGAATCCTGTAAAAACCTTGGTAAGAGCCAACAACCCATGGGAAGCTACTAGCAAGTTTTCTCACATACCCACACTGGCCAAGCTCAAGAAGTCAGATGGCAGTGATCAGTGAAGGCAAGCGCTTTTGACCACTCAGCCACCCAGGGTCCAACTAAGTATTAAATACTATAGATATCACAATAGAGGCCTTATAACAGACATGGTAAATACACTTACCTGACCATGTCTTGCACAATCTACATATAAGACAGATTTTCTTTTATAAAATTATATACCACAAAGTTGCCATCTAACCCACTGATTAATCTGGGTACTATGTAACATTTTGAACCAAAGTATACCACTGTATTTCTAAACATACATCAATATATAACACGCTATGCCACGATTATATTAGGGACCAACAATTTAATGTTCAGGGGATTTGGCCTGACACTTTTTAAAATTAAAAATTTCCATCTATCAATAGCCATAACATATACCTTGCATTGATTTACAGAAATTAATATCATATTATATCAGTACATTATCTGTAAAAAATTATTACCATGCAAGATACAAGAAAATAAAATATTTTAGCTCAACAGAAAATTGCAGCCCCCACCCCCCCATCGATATTACCTAATAGCTACATGAATTTGCTATATGAATGTTATTAGTTTTACAAGTTGTAATCTCCAAACTGTAACAAAAGGGTAGAGAGCTTGTTAATAACAACTGGAAGTGTTGAAACCAAAGCCTACAATTTGCTAGCTACACTACTGATATAATAGACAGAAAACTTTCAGTGAAATGCCAACACCCTGTTAAAATATTTCAGACAGAGAGCTGGTAAACATCCTGAAAACATAAAACACACTTAGTAAATAAATGGAGACCGTCTAGCAAAGACTATTTCACTTGTAACTCCAGGCATGACTCTGACCTCGCTGTGATGCTGCTTTTCACACTGAATCAGCATTTAAAGAAAGATCAGTAACTGATGGATACACAGGTCTGATCAGAGAGTGATTAATGCTAAAAAAGCAAGCATTCTGAAGGATTTAATGTCATGGGACAAAAGACACGGGATTTTACTTACCATCCACATACAAAGTCAGACAAAATAAATCCATAAATCACCTGAGAGTGGATGATAGTCTGAACTGAAAGATTCATTCAGAATTGTGTCCTGCACAGCTGGTCTCCGCTACCAGTAATGTCAGAAAAAAGCGGAGATCTACTTGTTCGGTCTAGGCAGGTCGAAGGTACTATAGTACTAGAGTCCTAAAGAAATAACTATGCTCAAGCATGGGGAATAACTCTAAACAGCTTTTGGAAATTAACACAAGACCCGGAAAACAAAACTGGTATTTTCTGCACCATAATCGGTGTTCAGGTAATAACATCTTGCATGGAATTATTGCTTTTAAGTAAAGTAAAAACAACGAGTCTTCTGGTATCTGGCCTTATTTTAATTTTAGCATGCATGTGAGTAAATGCATGACAAAATGTTTAAGTTGTATTCTGTTCTGTTATTCTGCCAAATATGCACTCAACTCATACATTTTTAGAATGAGCATAAAGTTTACATTTTTTAAGATATTTTTTGAGAATTTTGGCTGATGCACCTTGCCTAAGGTTTATTTTTTAATTAAGTGGGCCTGGCATGAAGTCCAAACTAGAAGATACATTGCCAGTATGATGGAAATAGTGTGTGTGTGTGTGTGTATGTGTATATATATATATATATATATATATATATATATATATATATATATATATATATATAATCACATCATTCTAAAGGCTAGAAAATGTTACACTGCAAATGTATGTCAACCTTTTTACCAAAATCAGCACAACATATAACAAATTCATAACTTTCCATAGATACCATGGATGTGTAATTTTAATGGGCCTCATTACAAACTTATGAGGTATAAACTTCTGGACTATTCATTTGGCAACTGTTAGCACCAAATTCCTGGATTTATAAACACAGATTAACCCCTTAATATTCTTGAAGAGTGTCATTAAGTATTGGCTCGACTTTAAGTTTACTACTTAATTCTCAGGTACAAGAACACATGAATTTGAAACAATGAATAATAACACAAATTTATAAACTTTGATTTGACTGGATTATGGTTTGATTTTGGAGTAAATCAATGGAGGGTGAATTCTAATGTACAACTGGGGACGATTTACTGCCAGTTATCCTAGAGATGAAAAATGGGGATACATGTTGTCACATTTTTTTAAAAATTCACTTGAAGAAATGTTTGGATATCACACATTTATTTACTTTAAGGTAATATAAAAAATGTTTCCAATTTTGATATGTTTGCAAATTCCTCTTTGTTGATGAGAAAACTGCTGATTTCCAAATTCTGGAAATTCTGACTATATCCTATTTATTTCAAATTTTTAATCAGTTCCTGGTGTAATATCTTAATATCTTTGGGTTTATGGAGGGATCATAAATATGCAATAACGAGACCCCGGTAAATAAATAAGTTAATAGTTCTCCTTAAAAATGCATATTTCAAATCACCTTGAGCATAACCAGTGCCGGATCACCCATGAAGCACATTAAGCACAGGGCATCACACAAAATTGAAATTAATTTTTGATGATAAAATTTAATGAACTATATATGACTATTTTGATCTGCATGTACAAGTATTTTGATTTGGAATGATGGTAACACTAGCATTTTGTTCCACTTTTTTTGTTTTTAACATTGTTTTTTTGAGTTTCACATGGGGGGAGGGGGCAGGCACCATAATATTTTCAGTGCTTAGGGTCCTGGAAGGCCTTAATCCAGCACTAAACATAGCTACTAAAGGTGAAAAAATCTTCATGTCCACATGTGTATCAATGAAGTATCTACCATTAGTCCTACAATGTAAGACGTTGACCCTGACATCTGAACAAATTTTCAAGAATATCTCACAAACTTGGCAACCCTTTTCTACAAATTAAAGTCATAATGTTTTAGTCAGACTTTACTTTCCTCTGATGTCTTTTTTCTAATAAATTCAAATTCTCACACAATGAAAAGGACATGTTTACAAGTTCTGTTGACCTACATTTCAGTTGGCTGGGATGCGATGGTAGACAGGAATACTGAAATCAGTTAAAAGGATGATAAGACTCCTGAACAAAACGAAGCTATCTAAACACTTTCTTCAATATTAATACATTTTTATTCATGCCATTAAAGAAACACACTTCAACTTAATCCAATTTCAGCATTCCTAGCTTACATCGCATTCCAGGCAAATGACACGAAGGCTAACTGAACTAGGGGTTGTTTTCACCGACGTCACGCTAAGGTACATAATTTCCCAAAATGCAATGCGTTTAAACAAACACCACCATTATCAGACCCCAACAAATCGATAGTTGACCTTGATAGTTATGATGGAGAAGACAACAAGGAAAGCTATGATCCATACTAATTATCTCGATTCACTTGTGGGTGATGTTCGTGAGAGATTCATCCAGAAAACTGCTAAAATACAGATTGATCCATATAAACTGCCTGCTGAAGCCTTTAGTGACGATCGGACGAAATGGCCTGAGGTCGGCTATGTAGACGTTCATTTTTTTGATTTTTCAACAATCAGCATACACCAAGGATCAGTTGTAGAACTACAAGTCTCTTGATGCATACAAGCTTCTCCAAGATGGCTGGATCCAAGAAATACTGCACAAGGAAATTAATGGGGTTCATTTGTTGACAGCAAAGGTACTTACACTTCTGTTTTTTTTCTTCTCTCTTTTCATAACATAACTGCAGTCAAATCCATTTTATTACTGCAGTAGCTTGTTTGTGATGACAGATTTATTGAGTTAAAATCAGTTAAAATAACAATAGCATTTTCAATTTTATGCAAACCATTCATCCCTCTGTGAATTTGCTGTAACCACACGTTCAATAATGGGTTTGACTGATAGTACAAGTAAACATTCCACATGTACATTTTTGTACATTCGACATGTACAAAAAGCTAGAGTACTGATGCAATATTGAACATTATATATAACATGTTGTAATGTTTCCTTCATTCTAAATTCCAGGTGACCCACTCTATGCAAGTCAGAGAGAAACCTTTAGAGCCATGGGTTATTGTTGCCACAGATGAGAGTGTGGAATCAGCACATTGCACATGCATGGCAGGACTGGGGGAATGTTGTAGTCATGTTGCCGCAGTTTTGTTTGCCTTGGAGACAGGTGCGAGAATATGCAAGGAAGCTACAGTGACTGATGTACCTGCATACTGCATGTTTCTTACTTCAGCTAAATTTGAGACACCATATAAACGACTAAAAGATATGGACTTACAGTCTGCGGTAAAATAACCAACAACTTTCAAACAATGAATCTGTGCACACTGTTTCTGATAAGCCAGCAGCGTCAGACATACCATCGCCTACAGCAAATGAGGAGAACCTATTTTGGGATGAACTTCATCGAACAAAAAAAGAGACAAAACTATCTCCACTCAGTGACAGAAAATACTGCATTTGTGGTGGTGATGATGATGGAAGAAAGATGATAATGTGTGAAAGTGAAAATTGCCCAAAGGTATGGTTTCATACAAGTTGTATAATACTAAAATATGTACTGAAAGGAAAATGGTATTGTGGCGAGTGCAAATGATGAATATATTTGCCAGTGCCCACAACTGTTATGCTTTTTAAAGTGCTAATATATTGTATATATTATAATGAAAATAGTAGTTTATAATGTTGATGATGCCAAATATCTGATAAAGCAGTGTTATGTAGATTAGAAATTGACCAATATTGTACATTATCATTTGTTACTTTATTCACAGATCAATAAATTAATAATATGTGCAATGATGTCTCTGCTGTATCTTTGAAATATGATAAAGAAATCTTAGGAAACAAGTTAATGAAATATATCCTTAAACCATGACCTGAGCCTATAGATTTCTTGTTACACTTACTGGCCATGACTATTTTGACATTCAGCAAATTATAAACATAAATGGAATAGAACTAGTATTAGTATAGTACACTTTATTTGCAAAGTTACTTGTTTCATATGTGTGATAATAACATTCAATGTACACATAATGGTGTGCTCAATAAACTTTGCACTCTTTCACTCAAATGGAACAACTGAAGGATACAAATTTGTTAAAAAGGAAGCCACTTTAACAATCTTGTCAATAGTTGGAACACTCTCTTCATGTTTGAACTTAATAAACTCAATGGGGACGATGCCCTCAAAAATTCTAAACTTTCGCAACACGAGACCAATAACACGTTCCAAATGAATTCGAACTGATGTAATTTTTCTAGTTTTCTCAACTTCTAGTGGATGTAACTGTGCTTTTCCTTCTGTAAAGGTAGGGATGGCTAATTCAGCTTGATAAAAGTGCAAATCAACTTCTACGTTGAAGTCTGTCAACCATCACTATGTCACCTGGTAATAGATTCTTGTGAACTCCTGATTTTTCTGTTATATATGTCAGAGGTTCCCCATCCACCAAAAATAAATGTAACAACACCTTGAGGGGCAATGCCTATTAGATATTTCACAGTCTGGTTATGTTTGTAATTGGAATATGTGTACACTTTGTTCCGAGCACCACTTGGCTTCTCTGTAAATAATTCAAAACAGTCTAGCACAACAACAACTTTCTTGCCAAACTCTTTTCTGAAACAGTGGCATTGTTTTCCTCAAGTGTTCTCGATTTGGCCATTGCACTAGAATGCCTAGTCTAATGTAGAGTACATCCAGAGTATTGTGAAATCTTCTTTGCACAGTAGGTAAAGAAACGGTCAAATGATTGGCTATGTCTTGGATAAGATAATTCATTTGAAGTTTCACAAGACACAACAGAAATTCATTTTCTTTTGACAGACTCTTACTGTTGTTACTCATATGTCCCTCTATTAAATTAAAGACTAGTTTTAATACACCATAATTGAGCAATCCCGTGTAAAATGCTACTTGTTCAGAATTGTCAATGTAAGATAAAAGGTTGTATAGTCCTTTAAAATCAAACTGTTCATTTTCTTTGCCTTCGATAAGTCTGGACTTGTTACCATCTTCTAGTTGTTTGATTGCTTCGACTGTCAAATCAGTTTGGATGCCCATTGCCTCTGATATTTCTTCATCATGATATGCAGGCTGAAATGACGCATGTTCCATTACTTTGTGATCATTACATGCACTGTCATTCTGTTTATCTGTATTCTTAGCACATTCTGATATGCCACTGGCATTATTGTCCCCGAATTCTATGCACCTCTTTTTCAATGTTAATAGAGATGATACTGCATTTGAAATCTTTCTTTTGTGTTTCCACTTGCTGGCCCAATTAAATCTCTCATGAGCTGCTGTTATGGCAGGTGAAGTCATTTCTGTGTAACTAAGATCTAGAGTTGGCAACCATGATGGACTTGTTCTGTCATGCAAATATGCTTTAACACCTGTAAAAAGAAAAGGAAAGCAACTGAGATAGTGACTTCATTCAAAAGAATTAAAAAATGTATTATGCAAGTCAAGAAAAAGGTCATCATATGTCAATAGAAAATGACTAGAACTGTCAATATATAATCCTGATACTCTTAATCAAAAATATAACACTGTCATGTAAATTTGTTTTATCCAAAATGACTGGTCCCTGCTGCTTGCACTGGGACTTGTAAACCAAGATTATCAGTTAGTATTACTGCTTGGATTAAAATGTCTGTAAAAATCAAGCTAAACATACATTATAATGCAAATGAAAAATTAATTTTAACATACCTCCGACGAAATGTTTAGAGCAAACAGGCATTCGTTCCCATCTCTCTTCAGTTTCAGTGTCCTTTCTGTTGATAGCCGCCTTCCATAAACGACGTCTTTCTTCTGATAATTTCATTGTTTCTTCACCCTTATCAGTCAAAATTTTCGGTACTTTGAAGAAGCTTACATCTTTTTGTACACCTCTGCGGTTGGAACACCCAACAATACCACAAATCGGCATTATGGAAAACACGCTTGTCGTTACACTCGTTGTCAATGGCTTGAGACTCAAAATGGCAGAATCTAATTTTAATTACAAAAAAGACATCAGAGCAAGTAAATACTGACTAAAACATTATGACTTTAATTTGTAGAAAAGTGTTGATATGGGCTGCCAAGTGTGTGAGATATTCCTGGAACTCTGACTTCTCGTTACGATCTTAGTCGACATCAGAACACGCTACACAGCGCCGTTGTTTATGCTAAGACCTCGATCCACAAAACATAAATATCAGGGTCGATGTCTTACATTGAAGGACTATATGTATCGTGCGTTGTTTATTGTGATACGTATCATTTCACACCTATTCGTTACTAACGTATGCACTGTACATGTTTCCATCCGCTTTTGCGAAAGTGTCTCGATACGGGTACGGGAGAGGGTGAAACATTTTGATCTGCTGTTTACCTTTGCTTCGTATAAAACTCTAGCTTTTGTTGGATCGGGTTCAAAGCAAAGCACAATTTCGCCAACTGAATAACTGTACTTTACCCCTCTCAAGCTCATAGTCTTTTCCCTTCATTAACAACGATCTTCTTATATTTCCTAATGGTTGTGGTGGAAATTTATTATTGTTCGTCGTTCGCGGGTGCACACTGAAACTGTTTACTACAAGGAGTATACACAATGTCAAAGTTATTGAACGATAATAAAGATTTTAAAACCAGCCGATATTTACGGTATGTCGTAAATCAGAATAATTTTTACATAACATGCATTATAAATAAATATGATATATCTTTTCTACCGCAGTCATATAAGTATACCATCTAAGTCGAAAATAAATTACGTATGCATATCTACTAATTAAAACAACATTCTCAATTACGACACTGTTAATAGTCTTCACGTCACAAGACTTACGTAAGTTACGAGGATACGGCCACAGCGACACGTTACCAAGGAAATTAAGAGTGTCGGTCAGTGGATTAAGGGCTGGTGGGTCCAAACCACATGGGCTCGTATCGCTGCTTACAATTTACCTGTCATGCATGTACTATAGTTATTATATAGTACAAGTATGACAGGTAAATTGTAAGCAACGATACGAGCCCATGTGGTCCAAACCGGTAAACAATACAGCCCTCTGCCCTTGACTTATACTCTTAATCTCATTTGTAACGTGCCTCTGTGGCCGTTACACAGTTCTTCTTTGGGGTTTTCCTGGTGTATTCCTCCACCAAATATACTGACCACCATATAACAGCCTATCATGAGGTGAAAGATGGTGTTAAACCCATAACAAACAAACAAAAAATGACACCTAAAATATTATGATATGACCCACTTATACTCCAACAAAAAGGTTGGGTTGTTTTTACACACACACGCACACGCGCACTTTATACTTCTGCGACGTGCGTGCTACGAGACATTTTGATGGAGTTGTAATGTCTGAGACAAATGTATCGGACATCTTTAGCTAAACCCAAGCGAATGAAACCTTCACGACCCAAAATTTCTTAACCTTCCATCACTATATCCACGCTCAATGCCACCGGGATACCGGTAGCAGCAGCAGGTACTACTACCACTACCAAGGCACGTGCTTAGGGTACCAGCCCAACAGGGGCACCAGAAAAAAAATAAAATTAATTGTTGATAATAAAATTGAATGACAATTTCGATTTCCATATACGAGTATTTTGATTTGGAATGATGGCAACGCTGATATTTTATCACCTTTTCAGCTTTTAATATTGTTTTGTTTTTTTTTAGTTTCACATGGGGGGGGGGGCACCATAACAGGAAAAACGAGATCGGAAACTATACAAAGAAGCAAAAGCAAGATCACAACGCTTTGAACGGCAGGCCTACTGGAGATGTATTGAAAACTTGATAGAAGTTGGTAATCCAAATCAAGAACAACAACCAAACAAGCAGAAGAGATTTTGGAACTACATTAAGTCCTTACGTAGAGACAGCTGTGGTGTGGCACCACTCAAGGAACACGGGTAACTACATTCAGAGGCATCCGACAAGGCTAACATACTGAATCGTCAATACCAGTCAGTCTTCACACAAGAGGATAAGAGTGATCTACCAAGCCTACATGGAGATCGGTACCCACCAATGCCTGATATCCAAGTTACTGAAGAAGGTGTATACAGCTTGTTGCGGAAGATTAACCCACAGAAGGCCACAGGACCAGACATGATTCCAGCAAGGAACCTGAAAGATCTAGCAGAAGAGTGTGCACCATACTTGAGTTATATTTACCAGAAGTGCCTCTCAACAGGTTATGTCCCTGATGTGTGGAAAATAGCAAACATTACAGCTATCATCAAAAATGGAGGAAGATTCAAGGCAAGCAATTATAGACCGGTCTCCCTTACATGTATCTGCTGCAAAATGCTTGAACACATCATAGTCAGCAACATGATGCAACATCTAGATCGCTACAACATTCTAGCAGACTGCCAGCATGGTTTCCATGCCAGACGAAGCTGTGAAACACAGCTCATAACCCTAGTGGATGAGCTCGCCAAATCCTTAGACAGAGGGAAGCAGTATGACCTTGCTATCCTTGACTTCAGTAAGGCTTTCGATCGTGTCCCCCATGAAAGACTCCTCAGTAAGTTGGACCACTATGGCATCAGGGGTTACACCCAGAAATGGATCAGAGATTTCCTATCAGAAAGATCGCAGAGAGTTATAGTAGATGGAGCAACATCAGACCCAGTACCGGTTGTTAGTGGGGTACCTCAAGGGAGTGTTTTGGGTCCCGTCCTCTTCCTGGTGTTCATTAATGATCTACCTGCGAGCGTCAGATCCAATACAAGACTATTTGCAGATGACTGTATAGTCTACCGGGAAATAAATGCCTCCAAGGACTCTGAGATCCTTCAAGAAGACCTGAACCAACTGGCCTTCTGGGAAAGGACTTGGGGTATGATGTTCCACCAAGAAAAATGCAGCATCCTAAGAGTTTACAGGAAGAAATCACCAATCTTGTACGAATATACTCTCAAGCGGCACAAGTTAGCAAATGAGCAGGCGACAAAATATCTCGGGGTTGAATTGTCCAGAGACCTCTCTTGGAAAAGGCACATAGACAAGATAGTGAAAAAAGGGAACTGTAACCTTGGTTTCCTGCGCCGCAACCTCCAAATCAACAATGAAGAAGTAAAAAGCGCAGCATATTTCACTCTGGTTCGACCAGGTCTTGAGTATTACTCGACTGTGTGGAACCCACATAATAAAGATCTAATAAATAAGATACAGATGGTTCAGAGGAGAGCTGCTAGATTCACCACAAATAAATATCGTAACGCTAGCAGTGTCAGTGCAATGTTGAACCATCTCCAGTGGGAATCACTCGAATCCAGGCGAACCAAGACCCAGCTGACCATGTTGTACAAGATTGCGAACAACCTAGTGGACATACCAGCGGACAAATACCTGACCCTGGCATATAGCCAGACTAGGGCAAACCACAGGAAAAAGTTCCACCTAAAGTCAGCATCGACAAATTGTTACAAGTTTAGCTTCTCATCATGCACAATAGGACTTGGAATAAATTACCAGCAATAATTACAGAAGCTCCTGACTTGGTATCTCACAAGCAGGAGCTTCCCAAAATCACACTTTAATGAACTAGTCAGCTACAAGTAAGACCTAGTGATTCTCAGGACTATGCCGGTTGAGGTTTCATCGCCGCTATGGTAGCCGGTTTGGTATGAGTATGAAGCAACGAAAATGTACACTGACACTCTTTTACTTATTTCTGCCTTTCCTGTCACTACTCTTCTGACTGTCCTATCACTTCGTCTTTTCTTTATCTTTGACCACGCACCACCCGTTGCTTAATAGTCAAGTGTGACTGCGTCAACGTATTTATAGACATAGACATAATATTTTCAGGCCCTGGAAGTCATTGATTGGGCACTGAAAGCAGCAAATAGGAGGAGTAGGACTCAGTCATGGAAAGGGATTGAGACAGTGAAAGCTGCTGACATCAAGTCCATATGGGTTTTTTTGTATTGTTTTTTTTTGGTTGAATTTTTAAATTTTTTTTTTTTTTTTTAAAGCATTAATGAAGCCCACCGGTCCTTTTCAGGACCACCTAATTTCACTTAGAAAATATATACTGCTCAATGATTGCCAAATCAATTGAAATAAAAATCCCTTTCCCCATTATTTAATGGTGTGTGTGTGTGTGTGTGTGTGTGTGTGTGTGTGTGTTTAAGTATCTTATCCTTACTATAAAGAAAATAAAGAGAAAGAAAGACTTAAGTTTTCCTTTGTATATTCTCTTTTGAATCAGAACCACAATGAAAATTTCATAACACATTGCAAAAGTTCAATTTCCTCTCTGTCTGTCTGTCTGTCTGTCTCTCTCTCTCTCTCACACACACACACACACACACACACACACACACACACACACACATTTCTTCACTTGCAAGAATTATTTCTTCTTCTTCACAATCTAACTGCCTTCATTATTTGCATGTCTTGATAGGTATAGGACCTTCTTCTATTTCTGAAGAACTCCCCCACCCCTCCTGTTTCTTCTGCTTCTTCTCTTTTTTCTTAGGACACTGTGAAGACAGGTGTCCTTTTTCTTGATAAGAATAGCAGATATCTTTACCTTTGTCTCTCTTTTCTGCTGTCTTTACGTTTACATTGTGAACATTCTGGAGCCAAATGTCTGTCTTGACAGATATAGTAGTAGTCATAAAAAGGAGGATTCTCCCTCACCCCCTCGGCTCAGTATAAATTTCAGAAACTTTATTTTTTGTATGTATTTCATGATTTGAACTGGTGCACTATTTTCTTCACAAAAAATCAAGGTGTTTACACAACAAAGTAAATTAAAAACCATTCTAAACACTTTTTAACGTTTCTATTTAATAAACTAACATCAAATTACTTCTCACTATTTTGTACACTGTTCTCGAAAATTAATACGATTATAAACTGGCTGACAAGGTGAGATGGAAGGACTCCCTTTTTTATTACTACTAGGGTACTTTCTTTGTTGACTGATTATGTCTTGAGCAACGTTGTAATATTGTTTACGCAATCAATCAGCTTGTAGACTTAATTGTCCAGATTCTTTATAGCGTTTTCATTTTTACTCATAAAATCACCTATTTTTTTTTTTTCTCCAACATATCCAGCTTAACACTTGCCTCAGGGACACTATTTCTTAACTCGATTAGTTGTTTGGTTTGTGCTGCAAGCCTACACATATCGTCCAACATTTATCTTATGCACTAGATAACATTTTGTAGTATCCATAGGCTAGCTTATTTACTCGATCAGAACAATATCTCTTATCCTCAAATGAAGACAACCCTTTTTTGTTTAGTGTTTTAGTTGTTCTCTCATGATGATCTGATCTGATAGTGGTCATGGTCAAGTTTTCAACGTTGCCGCTTATCACAGCTCGCTCATAATCATCGTAAGTAACATTGCTCCTAAGCACAGATTTTTTTGATTCTCTTGCCAGATTTCTTCTGATTTCGATTAATCAATGACAAGCAATACATTTTAGATCATAGTCCAATGTAATTATCAATCGCCACTAGATTTGTCTCCTCTTTAAAATTGCCAGTTACTTTCCTTTTCGTGTCATCATGAAACTTAGATCCAACTGGATAGTCTGACAAATCAAATAGTTCTTTGCTCTTTCTCATGCCATAATAGACATCATTCGTCCTGGCCTGATAGACCAAACTATCTGTGCCAGTGAACAGTAGTTGTGCTCTATCGCTGTATTTCATTTTCATTGTGTTGTAGTGAAAATCGTACATTAACATCTTTGATAGATCAAGAATAGCAGCGCCAACATAGATCGGTTTATCAAGAACCAAATTAGTCTTTTTCATTGTATTGCGACTAGGTTCTCACTAAATATCTTCATGCTCACAAACGAATCACTTGACAATAGTTTATTTCTGCATTCAACGTTATTCAATATTTCAATATTAACTTGTTTTCTGATGTTCTCTATTGTCTTGCCAAAAGCTGCATTGTTCATGAGTTTGAAGAAATCTTTCTCAAAATTTGTATTGGCCAGCTTTTTCTGCTCCGTTTTGAAACTGATATACTGCGACATATATCGTTCTTGCCTGAATTTGATTGCTCTGTGTACTTTTCTCACAATTAACCCATGATCAACAGCTTGTCTCAATGCTGCATGATGTATCACGTAATTTTCCTTGTTCATCAAATTCGGTATTAGTTTCTGTACTTTGCTTGCTCCAAGACCTAGTTTAACTTTCATTGCTCTTTGTTCATCACTCAACATATTATCTGTAACAAGTAATGTCTCCACACAAAAGGGATAATTATTATGAAGATCGTGTAGTTTCTCTGGGTAATCATGATCAACTTCAAAGAAGTAACCAACGCTATCATCTACTTTACTCTCTGTTTCTTCTTCATATTGTTCTCCGCTTAACCAACTAAACTCACCAACAGGTGGCATGTGGCTCATTTCATAGCCATAAAGATTGTTCACATAAAGATTGATGATGTACTCTGATGGTTTGTTATTATAGTATTTTGGTAAGTACTTGTTGTTTGCTTCAGCTCTCTTTCTTGTGATGACATTGATACCGCCACGTATTCCATGCTCAATGAACATGAACATGTCAGGGTCAGTAAACAAATCCAATTTTATTTTCTTTATTTAGAGACACATTTCCCAGCTAAGTCCAGGTGATGAAATGTATCATGCAGGATCAATCTTTTAATAGTTTTGGCAAACTACTCTGAAATTTTCAAACGCATCAGCTAACAGTAAAACATCGGTCGTGATACTCACCGAGATCTTTCACATTAAATTTATTCCAGATCGCAAATTTATATTGTCTGTGATACCATCATTTGATAATTTCGAGTAAAAACTGCCCTTTGATGGTAACTCAGTTCATCAAATCTATACCAGTTGTCCATGAACTCGTAGAGATAAATTCCTTCTTGTTTAAGATCAGTCAATGACTCACCAAAGTGATCCTCAAGATTAACAAAGACATCACATGATTTGTCCAAGCTTTCGAGTGGGCTAGCCATAAACTGAAATGAATCAATAAACCTAAGTCCACCAATGCTGAATGACGTGTACTTTTCAAAAGTTGTTGGGTATCACAGTTATCTTCTTGTTGCCCATCAACGCTATTATCTCATCATCACCTAGTGCTTTGACATTCATTAGACTGTCGTAGCCTCTAAGATTATGGAATACAACTGGAATCAAACCAGGTAACTTGAAATGTAGATTGCACTTATCATGAGCAGCACCACGATATTGGCCTGTGATGTGACAGTGATCTTGAACTCTGTCATCATCAAGAGGCTTTTCACAAATAAGACAATCTACTGCCATCTTGAAATCAATCACGTGTTCCTTCATTTCCTTTATCATCTTAGGTGGCTCGCTGTTTTTTTTTTTTTTTTATCTCGTTGAGCTCATTGAACAAATATTTTAGTAACCACTGTGCCGGATCAACACCATAATACAACTTTTTTTTTTGATTTGTTTTTTTAGTCAACTGAGCAAACTACCTTATAAGCAGCAGAACAAGGAACATGATTTTGAGTAGTTGTGGTAAATTATTTACTTGGATCATTCAACTGTGCTTCCACTGTCTCAAGTATTACTTTGAAGTCAGTGTAGATCACAAAAGGCACCGTCATTTTTTCTACTATTATTCTAAAACTCAACAAAGGCTTTATCCTCTTTTGGCATTGTGATTGCTTGTACCTCACCACAAACAAAGCTTTTATTATGCTTGTCAAGCATCTCACTCGATTGAAAACCTTGTAAACACTTGAAACAAAAGTACTTTGCTGTCTTGTGTTGATTGTACTGCATTCCGACTAATCTAGAGAAATTTTTGATCAGCACATAATGGTTGTTGTACGACAACGTATTAATCGTTTTATCATTGGCGGTTTTGTTGACTAATCATGGGTAAACAAAAAATTTTCTTTCTGAGTCAGCTTTCTCCTCAACACCAAAGACATTAATTGTCATACCAGGATTCAACTTCTCAAATTTCGGTATATCTCACTCAGCAAGTGGAAATTGTAGTCCGGTGATGTTCACCTTGTCAAGATGATCTCTGGATTTGCTAACACACTCCAGATTATGACAGTCAGATGTATAAAGATGAGCCAGAACATACCAAAGGAAGCAATAGTCGTCGTTGTTTTTGATGTTTAAGCATGATTTTGTTTTTTTTGAATGAAGTTAGGTAACTTGACGTAAGATGATCCTTTTAGTGGTGCTGTCTTTCCACTGTGAAATGTTATCTTGTTAAATTTCTCGAAGACCCATGCTGAGCCACTTTGTTGATATGCCTCCACTTTGTTCACTATCTCCTGGTACAATTGATCAGCTAACTCGGCGATGTTATTACTCGGGTAAATTGAAATTGATTTTATGTTGAGCCATGGTGTTATCTCTTTGATATCCTCACCAACTTGTCTTTAAATTAGCTCATTAACACCAATGGTCAGTTTAATGCCACCAAGCATTTTTACCTCAACATCAACAATCGGTCTTATCAGGGTCAGAAGATCGCGTTGGTCAAATCCTTCGTTTAGTATCTTTTCATCATCAGACATAAATAATCTATCAAACCCAACAAAAGCTGATTCAACCTCTCGTGCAATGATATTTCTTCTGATGTTATCTCTCAGTTGAACATGTTTTTTTTTATCTCCTGTTCAATTTTATTTAATTTTTGTTTTTGTTGTTTTCGTTGTTGTAGTTGCTTAATGTCATCACGCAGTTTGATTAGTTCAGTGTTTGTTTTTGGGTAAGCAGAATATGTTTTTGTCTGATTGAAGTATTGTTCAATAGGACCTCGAGCTAACTGTGATCTGGTAATTACTTATATACTAATCAGATTATTCAATTTTTCAGCGAACTTGGTTCGTTGAGGTCCACTTGGTAATGTGGCAATGATATTATGAAAACGCATGCTTATGTTGTAGAGATCAGCATTCAACTTGACTGGTCCGTACTTCTCTTCGTCAAACACTGATACAGCTTTTTCATCTTTTTTATCTTCTCATCTCTGGTGATCTTGTTAGCTGAGATAATGTCAACTACTGTTGATATTTTTCCTGGCATTTCATATAGTAATACTGTTACTCTAAATAAGCGTAAAAAATTTTTCAATTAGACAAAGGGGAATCCAGATAAGGATGGCTCCTAAAATTGTTATGATTGAGGACTTTGATGATAGTCACTTTGATGATAACGAAGTGTACTGCCAACACAGCAAGTATTTGTCGTGTGCAGGGAATAAGATTGGCCAAATCATAAACATTAAAACGAAGGAAAATTTTGGTCGATTGTCGCCTCATGGCTATGTCATCATGGTCCGAGCAACTGAGCTAGATAGATTTGTAGAAATGTTGTTGTGTCGTTTTGCCTGGGAAGTTTTTAACAGCGATGTACCAGGGGGAAAAAGAGTTTGCCATGTTGATGGAAACAGTGATATCTGCAATTTGTCATTGGAAGACGAATACAAAACTCATCTATTGTATGATAACTATGAATCAAACGAGGACGGCTTGATAAGGAACAGGGGATTGAAAAAGTAGTTGGAACGATCACTAACGTCGCTACTAGAGGATAAATCAATAAAAAATCATTGCTCACACCGATTTATTTATGAGACATTTAACTGTTTGATTCCTGATGGTTTTGTTATTGATCATCTTAATAGTATCAAAACCGATAATCGAATCTTTTATCCTAACGCCATTACTCAACAAGAAAATGTTCAATGAAAATGAGGAGATCAAATTTAAGTCAATGACAGCAGCTGATAAGCATTGGAATAACATCAGCATCAGCATCATTTGAAAAGGTGGCTGATGGAACATATCGTTCAGCCATCTCAAAAAATCTCGCCGGAATTAGAATCAGCTTCAAATATATAGCAGATGAATCTAGCTAGCTTTCTCACTAGTTTACACAAGATGAGTGATCAAGTAAGCAAAACACCAACTATTACAACAGAACAAGCAACACCAGTTGATGTTTATGGACTAGTCTACGTCTCAGAACAAGGTGAGATAGTTGATGATGATCACGCTGTTTATCAAAAATCAAAGACGAATTATGACTCGAAGTATCAAGTAGCAAAAAAGTTTAAAAAGTTTGATTTAACCACAAACGAGAAAGAGCATTTCGATATTGTAATGCGATTGTTCATGAACATCACGATACAAGGTCATCTTAAAAAAATTAAAATTCGATTACATTTTCTCAAAGATCTTTGTTATTATGCACCAACAAAACGTAATCACTGAGCACAGGAAAACTGAGTTAATAACACTTTGTAAGCCAGTTAAGTGTAAGTCAATATTACTCGAGTACGAAAAGATCATCAATGATATTCTTTCAAGGTAATTTCTTTATCATGCTAGTTAAGATCCAGCTGTTAAATGAGTCTGGGTAGCCCCTCCACTTCTATTACCTCTTCTTATCAATATTTTCTCAATAACAAAAACCTTTTGTTGTGTCTTTTGTAGCTCCTGTTAATAGAATGACCCTGTAATGTCCTCGCCGTTAAGATCTTCGAGTTTGTAAGTGATAGGCATAGTTGGTAGTACCCTGTCAACAACAAATATCTCCTCGGTCCAATTCTACTGATAGCCCTTCTCAAACACTTTTTTATGACCGAGATTCTCACTCTGTCATGTTTGTTAAACCTACTCTTTTTCGATGACTTTTCCAAATCACGCTGATATTTGCTCTATTTTGTTTACTTATGATGGATTACTCATTGCTTCACTTGGTGTCATCTTGATTGATCCGTGTTTAGTCTTCCTGTAGTTATCAACAATCTTCTGTAACATGCTGACGTAGTTGTTAGTGTTGTTCGCTGTCATCTCTCTATAAATCTTTTCCTTTAGTGTTCGATTGAATCGCTCAACTATAACTCGTTTTCATTCATTACCTGTCATGTACTTGACAATGTTGTGTTTGTCCCAAAAATCCTCAAAGTTTATTGAAGAACTCAACACCGTTATCTGTCCACAATTTATTTGGTTGTCTCTCAAATGTTCTCATTACATCATGAAAGGCAGTTGTTATTGTATTGCCCATTTTATCCTTAACTGGTACACTGAATCCGAATCTAGTGAAGACATCAACGTTATTCAACAAGTACTTATTACCCTGATAGTAGTCGGCTAGTTGTGTCATGTCAGTTAGATCAGCAGCCCAGATATCATCTACTGAGTTGGCAATGACCTTTCTTTGTAGAAAGCTTTATTTGGTTTGTGGAGTTCTCTTGCTAGTTGCTCCAGCCCTATACCTAGCTTGTGTTTAGTGGCTGTTATTCCTCGTTCAACTCTCGCTCAATAGTTTCTCTCATGCCACTTGGTTTCATCATTGATAACTCATCTAACATAACTTTGTCACAACCACGTTCATCCTCTGGTTTGTCCCTGTAACAAAT
Organism: Megalonaias nervosa; assembly: GCA_016617855.1. Taxonomy (NCBI): domain Eukaryota; kingdom Metazoa; phylum Mollusca; class Bivalvia; order Unionida; family Unionidae; genus Megalonaias; species Megalonaias nervosa. The sequence goes on along the minus strand of JAECUM010023215.1, from coordinate 2,433 downwards.
GTCATGTCTCATTGCTGTTGCATCAACTTGATTGTAAGGTTCTTGTCCTGGTAGTGGTTGATCATTTTCGTCGAGTTGTTGATCCAATGGGTTCCATGGTCCTGTGTACTTGTGTTTTGGTAGCGTCCAACCTCCTTGGGTCTTGAATAAGATTGTCTCTAACTAAAGCAGCATCGGCGGCGGGATCAGCTCCATGCGGAATGGTTCCCCTGTGAATAAATTCATTGCCAATAGCACCAGCATTGCCTCTGTCTTTGAACCAGTACATGTTAGTTACAGCACTTCTCAAGTAATCATCACTAAACGAAATCAAGTTTAATGTTGTGCTCGCTGTTGGTAGGTACTCGGAAATGTCCTCGATTGTTTGACTAGCGATTTGATAACGTGCGCTCTTGAAAAGGCACCAACCATTTACTTTAATGTTACTGCTGTTCCAACTGGATAATCAGCGCCAGTTGTTTGACTGATTTTTCCTCTTACCTCAAGGAAAGCTTTGTGTGGCAACAGATAGATGTCTTCATCCCTTATGTTTATTGTTCTCTGGCCAGCTTGATTAGGATCACTTGTGTTATCGTCGAGATACTCAGTGTATTCGAACTGTGTTGTTTAGTCATCGAAATCATTTATGTTACTGATGTCGAGGTAATCTCTTGTTGACATTTATTTTATTGATTACACAAAATTTAACTCTTAACGCTCATCTTACCACTACTTGCCTCAAGATCGATGTATCTATCTGATGTGATAAGTGCACAAGCACCAAATGGAGCAGCTGGGTTAGCTGCTAGTGTAAAATTGATTTCTATGTCAGCCGGCTCTGATAATTTTTCACTGTGCTTGCTAACATCGAAATGAAAAACAGGGTCAATTGTTGCGAATTCACTTCATGATATTTGCACTCCATCACCAACATCCTGATACTTCTGCATTGATTCAAGCAACATTGTGTAAGCACGTGAGACATTTAGTATCGCCGGTGTAAAATCACATTCTAGTTCTTTGTCAGGGTATCTCCTCGAGGTAATTGAGGCGTAAAGTTTGATTAGGTTGAAATGACTGAATATCATCTTATTTTGTTCTTGCGGGTTTGCTCCACGTCCTGGTTTGAAGACAATAAATATGTGTCTTGGTAGCTGCTTGTCTGGAACGATTGTTATTTTCCAGTTGTGTGTTGTTGTCACTGGCATTTGCTCGTAATAGACCTTGTTCTGAAGAAAATACATTTTTCGAGAGAATGATTCTAGGATTGAGGTTAGTTCAAGTTGTTTTGTTATTGATGGTATTACCTTTGGCATCCAGAGTGATAGTCGCCTAATCTCAAAATCGCCATTGACAACACCAACTACTCTGTGCATGTAATCATCTGGTTCTGCTCTATCAAGAATTAAAGTGTGTTTAATGCCTCTTAATACTGTGTTAACATCACGACAGAAACCAAAGATAGATGTTAGTGAAAGAAATATTGAGACAGTATCACCACCATCAGTTAACGTTCGTCTACTAGCAAATCCTTCGTTCTACAAGATGTTCTTTCTTATACGAAAGAGTATTATCTCATTTATTTTATCCAACATCGCCATGCAATTGCCGCAGCAGCTGGTGGTGTGATTCTAAGTAAATGGCAGAGTCTAGTCAGCGCTGCTCTAACCTCTGCTATAACAGCAGGGTTGGGGCAATAGCAACTGGTATAGCAACACCAACTTGCGGATTAAAATTAGGGCCGCACAATTCACCCCAAACCGCCCAAAACCTGCCCAAAACCACCCAAAACCTGCACAAAACCACCCAGAACCACCCAAAACCTGCCCAAATCCACCACAAGCATTATGTAAATCAAATGAAACATACCCAAAACCACAAGAAAACAGTGGAAAGAGTACTATCTTGTTGAAAAAGACGATAAATTATGCCGCATTTAGTATTTACATCGGATGGAAATGACAAAAGGGAGACAAAGTCAATACGTTCCAGGTATAAACGGCCTCATTGTGAAGTAAATAACGGACCATCAGTGTGCCATATATATTAACGTGGATGACAACAATAACATGTACATGATATTATAAATATTTTTACATATATTTGTTATTGTCTTTGTTAAGAATTTGTTGTCGCAAAGGCCTATAGCAGTATACATGTATTATATTTCTTCTTGACGTTTTAAATACAAAAAAAACATATACTTCATGTCACTGCATTTAAGAATATCATCGTCATTGCTTGAAATTTAATGATAATGATAAAGCAGTTTTCTGCGCATGTGAATCATTTGTGCGATCAGATGCGAGGATCTATAAATGCATACATATAAATGTTACGCAAAACATTGTCTTCAAAACACAAAATTTTTTGTGTGAACCAAACTATTTGAGTACATGTTGTCACAAAGTGGCGGTCCACGGAAGTTATAGATGGCGGTAAAAATCAAATTAG